>JABUIW010000071.1:3345897-3479074 GCA_013363375.1 Menidia beryllina | reverse complement strand
AAAAAAAAAGAAGAAAAAAAAAAGAAAAAAAAAGTGGTTTGTTTACATGATTTACATGAATTATATCATGAGGCTTTTCTTGTCCTATCCTATGAATAACAAAGCCTGTGGTTTAGGCAACGTAAGGTTTGATTAACACCAGATATTAAGAAGGCAAATTGAAAGAATAAAAACAAAACGTTGCTTTGCTTTGCAGCCGATATAATCAACTTTATGTGTAAAGTGATATATGTGAATCCCAACTCAGTGAAGTGGTCAGAAGCACTCCACTTTTGTAATTCAGTTCAATTCAAACTGGGAAATCGAGGCAAGTTAAAGCACCCATCAGTCACAAATATTTCCTCCATGTTCAGCAGTTGAGATAAAAAATCACTGACAATGTCTCCTTCATCTCCTCCCTGGAATGAACATTTTGACTCACATTGGCTCGGACATGAGTCATGACCGTCCGCGTGCATTTGTTTAAGTGTGAACGAGCTCCTAAATCAGGTTTTGGGTATAATGTGCCCTGACTGGACCATTAAATCCCCACGGCTGAAGAAAGAACAAATGTGGATCATTTTGTGACATAATGTTCCCGACTTTCTTTTCAAATTGCACCCCTGCTTATTCACATCTCATACTTAAAATTATAAATATAGCTATTCCTTTCAGAAGACCTCTTTGTATCACAGTTACACAAAGATGTGATTAAATCAAACGGTAGTCTGACTTGTTATTTATTCGTATCAACAGGCAGACCAGTCGCAGGACTTAAAGCTGGTTTGAACTGCTGGACTGTTTAGTTCAAGGGCCCAGACAGATCCAAAGCAAAACTCTGATTCACTAATCTCCCGGTTTTCTCAGTTTTTGTCGAAGCCCTGATTTTCTGTCACACCAGCTCAGTGGTATATTCACCTAAATCAACCGGAGATGTGCTGAGTGGGAGCTGTTAGCAACTTAACAATATAACGCCTTTTCAGAGTGTCAGAACTAAAACTGCCTCGTCTTTGAGAAGATGTGAAATATTTAGTTTAAACACAAACTCATGAATAAAGTACAATATTTTGAGCTGCAGTCTAGTGGAGGGAGGTATAATGGAATGAAAGACATAGTCAGCCAAAGTTATAGCATACATATCTTATAACTGGACTTATTGCTAGAAAAGTACTTTGGTACATTCATCTGTTACATTCCACTACTGCTATTTTTCTTATCATGTGTTTACATTTACGATACTATGCTATACTATACCATACTATACTATACTATACTAATTCAGATTGCTGTGAAAAAGACTTGATATGAATTGAATTAATAAACTAATTAACTAATAAACTGAACTAATGATGCAGAGGTCAATACGTATGCATGTATGGTCTGGTTTTTGTTGCAACACAGAGAAGTGGAACAAACTAGCTAGGCAAAACTAGGACTTTAAGGCAAATAAAAAAGAGATAATTTAAGCCATGTGGTTCATGTTTATGATAATTTGATACAAATGAGGAGAAAAACTATAAAAGAGAAAAACAGAAGTAGTTGTCAAATGACTGGTTAAAGAGCTCTCAGAGGGTCTTTTCGGGAATCCAAATCTCTTTGTCGGCACCTGACATATTTGGTCATCTTGACATTCAGAGCACTTATCTGATAGCATGCAGGCCAGTCTCTCATGGCTAACGCGGGCTGACATTCTGTCCTGCGCTGCGATTCCCCTCGATTAAGCCCCTCTGCTGAAAGCTGCAAAGCTCCCATGATGTTTCCCGCTCTTCTGTGAGTCGACCGTCTGGTTTTCAAAAGCACAATGAACACGTCATGAATATCCGGAGTGGCGTCAGCTGCACGGTGGATGCACATGACGGTGATGTGTACAGATGTTAAAACATTGGTAATGCCGCCACTGACTGGAAGAAGCCATGTTTGAGAAGTTTCAGTGGTTTCAGTTTAAAGCAGCTCTCCAAAGGAAATTCAGTTCCTCTGAGAACAAATTATCTTCTTGGTGGTGTTAATGAGAGTCGGACAAATTTGTCCGAACTCCCTTTTAAATGCAGGGTAGAGAAAGACAGACCGAACTTTGAGGACAAATGGCTCCTCACCAGATGGAAAGCTTGCCAGATAATCTGGCCAGACAAAAGGATAAACTCAGCCTTCCTGTCAGACACAGAGAGCCACGCTGTGAATGATTATTGCTCCTATTAAAAGCATTCAAACATCACCGCCGACAACAAAGACAGAGTAAATCACCGGTTGTTCTAATTACTATGGTCGGTCAATTTTCCGCGGTTTTCCAGCCCGATTCCTTTGTTACGCCGACAACACACAACATACAGTTTTCTGAATCATTTGGTTTCAGAACCTATCTGGCTATTTCCAAATAACTCCCCATGCGGCTGTGTGAAGCCTGCCACGGTAACACTGTGGTGCACGATGAAGGCATAACCGTGAGGCCGGTTTTGAAGAGTGGTGGTTGGAGATGTGTGGGCGCCGCAGACACGCATCCTCCGCGCACATTACGCCCCGAGTTATTCCTGTTCTCCATAAGGTGAGCCTCTGCACAGCCCCCAGTGGACCGGCCGCTCAGTCACTCACAGAGAAGCATGAAGGACTTCCAGTTAAGTATTTTAAGCATCTGGTTGGTAGGAGAATGCATCAAATCCCCGGCCTATGGAGGAGAGAAAGTCAGACTCCCTGTTGGCTGCATTGGTCTATACGAAGGTGGAAACATAATATTGTTCTTTCAAAGAGATGAATCTAATGAAACAGAAAGGAAAGGGGATTGGACTGAGGGGAAAAGGACAGGACCAGCTGGTAAAAGTAAAGTCTCTGTGGTGAAACTGTGGTCCACAGGAAATTATCTGCATCCCTGATGAGGACACCTTATTTATGTCAACTATAGCCTATTATATGCAAAGTGATACATTTATTTATTTTAAAAAAAATGATTAAATCCGCTTTGAAAGTTTAAAAAATATATAATGTTTTTCTGGACAAGATATCTCTATATTTGTGACTAAACAGTGCCCCCTTATGAAACATGATTTTCATGCATATTTGACTGTCAGGTGTTTTGGGAACATAAGAAAACATTCATCCATCCATTATCATTACTGCTTATTCCCTAATGGGGTCGCGGGGAGCATAATAAAACAATGCAACATTTTTCGTCTGTCTTTTTTTATTTAATTACTAATAAGTGATAAAAACCCAAATACACTAAAGGACATGGGATCATAATTACAGTTTCATTTACAGAGGAGGAGTAACAGTTAAGGCACAACTTTACAGCGGAAATGTTCCACAACCACATCCAACCACATCCCCAAGTCTCCAGGGCTGAGTGATTCCATCTTTTGTGATAGTTTTTTTTTTAACTTTCGTGTTCCTCTTAATCTGGTGACACATCACACATCGAACTACAAAACCCGGGGAAATCAAAGGTTAGTACCTCTACACGCTTACATGAGCATTACATCCTGAAAACCCCAAAACGAGTCTTCTTTGTTGGTGCGTTAAGAGCGGCGCTGAGGCTCAGTCCCAAAACCAGACGAGTGTCAGCGGGATCAATAATGCCGTCGTCCCACAGTCTGTGAACAAAATCAAGTGCCTCGCATTATTCAATGTCATATTACAACTCATTTTCGTGATGCCTTTCTTTGTGCTGATTTCCAGGTTTAAAATTCTAACATCCTCCCTTAAAGTGCAATGACAAGTCGCAGTATTGCAATCCAACTTCCTCTGAAATGGATTATTCACATTTACAGGTGGTTGTTAAACATCATTATTGAGCCATTTTAATGAGAGCTATGTAAATAACAACTTTCCTAACTTTCCTGGTACACAAAATGACAATGACACGAATGAGAAACTAAAGCTAGGCAGCAAGAGATTTAGTTTCAGACAGAGAAGCTAGACCTTATTCGTGAGCTGATCAAGCTAAAACGTCCCTTTTCTGATGACAAACAAACAAAAAAGAAGTCATATCAAACTGCCACAAACAGATCCAGATGTGATGGCCATGCTTGGTGGGCAATCTGAGACAGGAAGCACTTTCACGTTTTGGAAATCAAAATTGAGAATTCCAGAAATGGGACTTAAATGTGTACCCACCAAAAACTAATTATTCGGTCTTACCAGACTTATTAAGTGTCAGCTAAAGATAATTATCAAGAAGCAGCGACTTATTCTGGGGTCTCCCTATGTTCTGGAGTTTGTTGGGAGCTGGTAGCTTTAGCTTTGTCTCATCACTGTGCTGATGGTTATTCCTAATTTCTTGGGGAGACGACTCATAACGGTCCAGACAAATAGCATTAATATGCAACACTTCTTGCACATGGAGAAGGAAAAGAAAGAAACTCCTTTATATTAGAGCAGCAAAACAATAGAATCAGCCTATATGTCAGCATATAGGCTGAAGATCTCCTTGAGCTCTGCATTGGCTCTGAGGCACCTGTTAGGTTTTCAATCTCAGTGAAGCTCCTTCACAGTTAATCTGAAGCTGTCTAATTGTAATTGTTTTTGCTCAAGTGCTAGCGATGTACAATTTCCCACCAGATGATATTTCTAAGAACTCCATCATCTGACATCTGCCGTCCTCACAGAAACAATGAGCGCAGCCGACAGGACTAAATGAAAAGAGAATGAAAGCAACAGGACATCTGAGGGAAACAAAACACACTTCACACATCAGTCCCCAAGCATAGAGTCTGCCTTGTTATTTCTCATTGTGAAAAGAAAAAGAAAATACAGGTCTTATCAAGCCAAAGATTCTTTTTTGTAATCAACCCTTCCCCAATAGCTTCACTGGAAGAAAACCATGTTCAGACAGATCAAAGGAAAAGAAAAACCTGTATGCCGGGCCCCTGCTGTATATCCATTTATTCCATTATACACCTGCCTGAGATGATGTACGATGTATGATGTGTCTAAGCATGACCCACCTGGCACTGGAGTAGTATGGACTGCCTTCCTCTTCAAATCGCCGCACAATTGGCTCTTTCATGGCAGCCTCTTGTTCTGCTGTGAACTGTGAACAAGATGAGAAAACAAAATGTGGCTATTAGGACCTGAGTCAGAAGCATTTTAAAAGGTTGCCTGAGTTATTGGAAGTGTAGTGAAATGTAAAGCTGAAAGCACACAGCCGTTTCATTCGTAATGAAGGGCGAGCCGGTTTCATCAGTTTGGAAATGCCGGACCGAATCTTCAGGGAAAAGGGGAAAATAATGAAAAACGCTGAGCAAATGCTAAAGCTTCTATTCCGTATATGAGACGGACCGACTCGCATCACAGAAACTATCAAACCAGATAAACAAATTAGCCTCGCTGTTTCTGACTGGGTGAAGCCAGCCTGTGACAGACAGCTTGTTATCATATTAGGTGTTCACGACAACCTTCTGTCTTTATTCTAGCCAGCAATTTCCCTTAATAAGACTGTAACGCTGCAACCCGAAGAGCTGGAAACCCGAGTTAAAAGAGGCTTCATACCGGAGGTGTGAAAATGTTCTGATTCTCAGATGTATCACCATGTGGATGTGAACAATTAGCATTCGTACACCCACAGGAGCGGTCAATACAAAACGGCAGTATCTGACCACAGCTGTGTAACACAGTTGCGCACTTGGCGTGATAAAAGATGTTCAAGCGCAAAGGGAGAAAACAAAGACGTTGAAGCAATTAGAATAAAGTACACTGAGAGGGACTTCAAATGCACAATCACAACACTTCAGTAGCTGGACAGATGAGGTACCGCCATAGCTGTTTGCACCCTGACCTAGCGTCTGGAACCTCCTGAAACGCAGCCGGCCCGGCTGATAAGTCCACAGTTAATGAGGCGCCCTCGCCGCTGTGCTTCAGGTCCCAGAGAGGAAAGATAATCATCAGATCTTATTAAGACGTGGAGAAGCTCTGGCTTCAGTAGCTGATAGGAAATTTGAAGCCGTTTTAGGCTTTAGTGTCCAGTTTAGCCACATCCAAGATCAAAAACTAAGGTCTAAGGACTAAATGTCAGTTAAATACAGTTGTATCACCTTATTTCAACCCCGATTTTTGAGGATCCAGAAAAAAGGGCCAGCACTTGAATCTTCTGACGGGCATCACAAAGTACATATATATATATATATATATATAAATAGAAATACAATCAAGTTTAGAACTGAAACCTAACCACCCCATCCAACCAAGGCAACGATTACTACCCGACGAGACGCAGCCAGGCCCTGGACGAGCTTTTGTCTTCACGCTGCTGAATAAGATGCATTTCACAGCATTTGCCTGCAGACAGCATGAGACAAACTCACCCGTATTCACCCGTCAGGACACGCTGACTAATTACAGCAAGGGGTGCCGCTTCATAGAAGGAATATTCAAGTTGGACGGAAACGCGCTCGTAATTAGGATTTGCCGCTGTTTTTATGTTGAGACATCTCAGAGATCATTAAATAAAACCCCTGTCATCTGGGCACTGATGTGAGGTGTCATTCTGGAGCCAATTACACATTGTTAATACAACCGTACGAGCACACCTGACACACTTTAATTACAGCCATTTGATGTCTGCAGTAGTCCGAATAAGACATCAGTAACACTTAACACTGATAGAATTTCGTCCTGCCATGTAGAACCAATAATGAACGACAAAACAGAAAAAAGAAAAAGAAAAGAAGCTTTTATAATGTTTATGCTTTTGGCAGCAAATCAACCACAGCCAATTTATGCCTTTCCAGTGAAGCACAGATGGGACGATTAATGGAAGCCATTACCTCCTTTCCCTCGCGTGCCCTCTGATCTTTAGTGATGGTGGCCAGGACCGTGGCTGCCTGCTCACCGCCCATTACCGAGATCCGGGAATTCGGCCACATGTAGAGGAATCTGGGGCTGTTAAATTAGACACACTATCAATTTCCTTCAGTTTGCTGAGCCAGACAAATTGCCTCAAACCCTCATCTGTGAAGTCATCATTTATGAAGGCGAAAGTTAAAATATGAGAATAGATTTTTCTCAAATGATAAAAAACCTGAGCTTATTCATATATATACTAAAGAAATGCTTGTAGCTAATAAGAAAAACATGGAAAAAGGGACTCATGTTACTGATCCGGGGAAAGGTGCAAAAAAACATGTACATATTATCATTTCTGACATGGTTCAGAATAACAAAGCACATCAGGAAGGTGATAAATGCCAGAACATTCTGAGTCAGACTGATAATGTTGCTCAAGCTTATATATTCAGCCCTGAAAAAATCCAACATGGTGTTGCTGGCTAAAGGTCAAAGTCACTTCCATTCCAATAATCCAAGGGGAAAAGGCATATTCATTCGCACTGAATATGAGGCAAAGAACATTTTGTACTTATTTTTTGCCACCAATCTCTCCACCCCACAGCAGAGAGCTCCTGTGTACCTGTAAGCTCTTCCACACATGCCGTAGTTGCCCGCTCCGTAGGAGCCTCCAATGATAACAGTAATCTTGGGTACATTGGCACAGGCGACAGCCGTCACCATCTTGGCTCCATCCTTGGCAATCCCTCCTGCTTCATACTCCCTTCCCACCATGAAGCCTGAGATGAAGATGTACAGGTGAGATAGACAGTGCAAACCGAGCCCAGCCGTTATCTCAAGGGACAGGGGCAGTTCGGCACATCATGTCATGTCATCCTGCCTCGGCTCGAGATGTGAAACATTATCTCTTTTCCTATCGTTTCTTTTTTTGTGTCAATCTGCAATAATCAGCTGAATAAACATCCGAAAAAAGTCAGTAATGTCAATAATGCTGAAGAATTTACACAAACCTGTAATGTTTTGAAGGAAAATAAGTGGAATGTTGCGTTGGCAGCATAGTTCGATAAAATGTGTCCCCTGAAACGAAAATCAAATAATTCCTTCAATGGAAAACAGCCAGGAGGTGGAAACTCACACATATTTCAATAAACAAAGAAGCATACAAACTTCAAATCAATGATTCGAGGCACGTATATACACAAGCTGAAGTGCTTGAGCTAGCGGCTGGGCAATAGACCACTAAAACTATCCAATTTGGGTCACATCTGGACTTTGTGCGCTCGCAGGAAGCTGTAAATGTTGCCTGTAGAGATGCTTTAACCCTTTTGTTTGATTTCTGGTGATAGAAAAAAAAAATCCAGGGAAAATAGCTTAATACACTGGGCTGGAAGCCTCCCATTGAATCATCATCTTCATCCAAGACAAGCCCAGACAGAAATGAGTTACTTTGGTGGGGAAGTCACACGGCTTTGTATCGGCTACATTATACTGAGAGTAGGATGGAAGTTGTTGTCATTCAGTGGTGCCGAACAGCAAGACCTATTCAAAGGAAAGAGGGTGAAAGAGTCTGTGCACTGTGTTTCGATACGCAGAATTACTCAGGTGCTCCCTTTTTTTGGCAGTTACTTCTGTTGGCTGTCTTTCAGTGTCACAGCCCGGCTCCCACGGCAAAGTGTAAACACAATTTTGAGGCAGCGCAACATGCAGCTGACTATTTGAAGCCATTAACCGGTGAAAGAAACCCAGCAGATTGCTCCTAACTGCATGCACAACAAAGAAAGCTGATACTTTTCTCCCTCGAATCTCCTCCTTACTGGCAGAAATACCAGGGGAGAAGCTGTTAAACTGTTTAACATCAGGTCTAATTGAAGCTCAGGCCTATCTTAAGTGATGAGAGCATGTCTATAAATGCATCCTGAAGCCCAGGTGCTGTATTGATTTTTCTTGAATATGGGCCTCAAGCGTGTCTCTTCAATATCTGTGTCTATGAGGCACCGCCAGTCCTGTCTGACAATAATTACGCTCAGATAGCCCCAGCCTCTACTGTCATGTGGAGACCTTACAGAAGGGCTGGAGAAAAAAAAGAAGAAGAAGAAAGAATCAGGCTTGTAATCTAATTCAAACCGTGTTTGGAAAAAATTATTAGTCTATAATAATCACAAATTCGGCTCCCCGTGTTCCCTGAGCCTGTGTAAAGTTCAGCTCCGCTTGCAGCAAATTGGTTTGCAAATTAAGCGAATTATACAGAATGAAAATTATCATTGTCCTTTGTCCATGGTTTCCAAATGCTATGTTATTATATTATATCAAATTCCATTCACCAGAGTACTTGTGAGACGACGCAGACAAGCGTAATTCCAGAGCTTATTGTGTTGTTAGGAACTCTGCACAGTGACTGTAAAAGGTTAATGCCCTGTATCTAGGAAAACTAAAGAGAAAAAATGCTGGTTTCCAGTGTTGTAAGCAACTAATCTCTTTGAAGATGACCATCCGATAACACCCAGCGTTGTATTTTAGGCCCTTGACATTTTGAGAGGCGCATAACTATTATAATGCTCACTCATCTCTGTGATCATGGGGCTCAGCTTTCCACACTGCACAAACTTTGACTGCAATCCATTTATCACATCCAGAGAGAAACTGCTTCACCATTTAATCTAACTTTGGGTCCGCAGGGTGATTACCTTTTTGGCAGACTCTGAAAACAGGACTCCGTTGTTGCCAATGATTCCGACGGGGTAGCCAAATATTCTTGAAAATCCTGCACAAACAAAAATTAGAGATGAAATGTTACTGCAGGTGGATAGAGGGGAACAAAAAAAAAAATAGACTGTAGAAATGTCAATCCATTCACCTGTGACCAGCGTGTCTCCGTAGAACGCCTTAAACTCATCAAATTTACTGCCATCCACAATTCTAGCAATGACCTGCAACCCAATGAGCATAAACCAAGTCGTAAAAGGCCCGAAATGTGAGATAAAACACAGGATGGTGACAAGGACTGACAATTGTGGTGCATTTTCCCTAAAACAAATCTTTTTAAGGACTTTTGAGCACACCCCTGTGCTGAGTGGGCTGTAAACGGGGACCAGATGGTTGATCCCGAGACCTAAATGGACTGCCAATACCGTTCTGCACCACAAACACTTTGGTATCTCTCGAGTTAACAGTGATTGTTGCTCCCGAGTCTCCATCAAGAATCAAAGGCTACAACACAGCCTGGGAGAAGAAAAACAAAGTGATTGATGCCAGCCCGCCTTTATTGACTCGGAGCCTGACACGAGGACCTGACAGCTAAGTATTGCTTAAATTGCATTCTGAACCTGTAAAAGTCATACCTGTGTGGTCCATTCATAAATCTCGGTTATGGATCCGTGGTAATCTGAAGCTGTGTCTATAAATAATTCTATCTTTTTCTAACATTATGACACATCAATTAAATTTATGGTATTGTTCCGCTTGGCACACATTTAACTTTTAATCATGGCAGAGTAGCATTTACTTAGCCATCTGAATGGGGACAGGGAATTAGTTGCAGCTTATGATGGAGAAACTTCAAAAGCGTCAGGGCAAAAAAAATATCACTTACAGGAACATATCACTTCATAAAAAAAGCACCTTTTCCCGACCACAGCCTCAAGCTTTCACCTTGCTCCCTTAATCCGAAATGCAAGACGCTTACCTCCCTGACATCAAAGTTTCGCTTCAAGTTATCTCCGACTATGCCATAGAGCTCATCTGCGGGGTAGAGGGGAGCCTCAGTGGGCTCCACGGTAACCTGAAAATACAAAAGACTGTATCAGAAGGTGAACTGATGTTAAATGTTAAGTAATCACTGAACTCACCTCAAGATTTTTTCTATAGTTGAGACTTCGCACAGCCTTCCTTGCTAAGTGGAGTGCGTGGTAATCATCTAAAGCGTAGTGGTCTGTCACACCAGATTTTCTGTTTGAAAAGAGAAGGCAACTAATCAATACCTGAAGATATGGATTTTTTTTTCTTTTTTAAATCAATGAAGGCATTATACAAGATCAAATATCACTTTTCAAATGAGACAACAGCATCTGTGTGTATGGCAACATTTGGATAAATACAAAGGACCGATAGCATTAAAAACGAAAGACAAAAGTAGATTCATCTTCTACTGTTAAGGGCTCTGATAACATTCGGAGGACCCCTTTATATGAAATTGCAGAAGATGTTGGTGTTATAGCGATCAACAGACATTAAGAGGATTGTCAGCATACAACACATGCAGCGGAGGTCACCGAGAATTCTGTGTTCATACTTGCAGTGAAGATCAGCCCCACCGAGGTCTTCAGCAGAAACTTCCTCCCCAGTGGCAGCTTTAACCTGACAACAGAAATGGAGCGTATTATTCCCTGTAATACTTTCTCTTCCCTGGAGTTAACACATCTTATTTCTACAGCTAAAATGTCTACATGGTACATGAAATACCGCTTGAAAAACCTTGACTATGTACAGTTTGATTTTTGAATGGTCAGTTTAAAATATTGAAAAAGCAAACCAGTGGGGGTCCTCCGAGAAAAATGGTCCCTTGCTTCCGCACAATGATGCTCTCATCTGCCATGGCTGGCACATACGCTCCTCCAGCTGTGCATGAGCCCATCACAACAGCAATCTGACAGGGTTAGAAAGAGTTAGAGTCAGGTTACAGGCTGCGAATTATTCAAAGGAAACCCAGCTTGTGTCTGACACAAAGCAAAAGTTCAATTATCTAGTGGGAAAATATAACCTACTACACACTCGTTCGCTGGAGATAAAAAAAAAGATCAACATCCACAAAAGATTAGCACACTGAAGATGGTGATAAATCATCCTTTTGCTTTATCTCACAGAGTGGCATAGATCCAGGAGAAGCTATAAACGCTCTCAGTTGGAACTTATGGCCACTTAGCTATTAGTACCACAAATTTCAGAGTCTCAGGCACACAACAGGAATAAGTCTTAACACAATAAGTTTTGGGAGAAAGTATACTAAACATGACAATGAGGAAAAAAGTTGCTTAAAACAGCTAAAACTAAATTAAGAAGATCAAAATTGGAAAACTGTGTAGGGGCTAAATTCTGTGCTCAAAACGGGACAGGTCTAAAAAAAATGCTGCATGTATTAAGATGCATAATCCCCAAGCTAACAGGATGACTAACTGTCCTGCCTTTATCAGGGCTGTGTGTCTACTATAGATGGCAGCATTTGTGGGAACTAGGGCGATCTGCTTAAATTTGAGCTGCATCCTTTATGGCTCTTAGCAACCATGAAAATGTAAGCCGCGCAGTTGATCAATGTTGGTAACTTATTCCACAGCTTGAAAGAGACAACTTATTTAATGTCCTCGTTTGGGTTTTTGTGATTTCAGATCTAAGATTCTGCTTCGGTTAAAATTAGCTCTGATTGGACAGAATACTAGAATAGAGATTTATTTCTGCTTGACTCTTAAAGCACAGACCTATACCACTAAACTGCTGGAGATAGTGTAGGAATCACTGCACTGCAAAAAAAAAAAAAAAAAAAAAGGACTTTGACAAACAAAGAAGCATAATAAGATGGATTTTGAACATGAATGGGAAATCTCTGCATTAGGCTATAAATATTTCTAAGTATTTTTTCTGCCAAAATGAACTAATGTAGTCACAAAACAAACACAAAGCTAATTGTTAAAAATTATGGCGTGCAAGAGGAGGTTAAGAGTTAACGGAAACAGTTCAAATAAGAATATGTTCAACATGAGAAGTACAAAGCTCTGGACCAAACGGGAGCATCACCTGGGATATTCCCTTTGAAGACAGCCTGGCCTGGTTGAAGAAAATGCGTCCAAAGTGATCTCTGTCAGGAAAGACATCGGCCTGTCTGGGTAGATTGGCTCCACCAGAATCAACTGAAGGCGACCAGAACACAAACATGTTTCGATGATATCATTGTCAGCATGTGGCTGTATTATCTCCATATGTCCAAAGTAGAAAGAAGGCTTGATGGAAAAGAAGGACCTGAATTTCACAAATCACTAAACATCCAAGCATAAATATTATGATGTAAGAGTACTGAAATACATATTTTCTTTGGAATCAAACAGGACTCATATACGTAGATGTTGTAAATTATTTTTGATACTCACCCAAATAAATGCATGGCAAATGGTTCTGCTGGGCTACTTCTTGAGCACGAAGATGTTTCTTCACTGTAACTGGGTAGTATGTTCCCCCTTTGACCGTGGCATCATTTGCAACGACTACACATTCCACTCTTTGGCAAAACGAAAGCAAAAATACATTTGGGTCGATTTGGAGAAATTGAAATGGAAACCATGAAAAAACAAGTTTTTAAATCAAAGACTGTCTTTTTAAATCAAGATTTCTGGCCTGTAAGAAAGTCAAGTCTAACTAAAGCAACAGTTATTTGTTGATAAAGTGAAAACTAAGCAAACAACCTGGTGAATATCACAAATGTCCATAGAACTTACCCTGAAACCCGTCCAATCCCTGTGATTATACCACCAGCTGGTACCTCCTCTTTTCCGTACAGCTCATATGCCGCAAACTGGGAGAATTCCAAAAAAGGAGTGCTGGAAGATGCCAAATGGAAAAGAGAACACTTTTAACGCAACCCAGGCAAATGTTTTAAATACATGCAATGCCACCCTCCTTGTAATAGGTATAAAGACTGTGAGATACAACAGACACACCCTGGATCCAGCAGTTTGTCGATGCGCTCCCTTGGAAGGAGTTTGCCTCGAGAGGTGTGGAGTCGCCTTGCCTTTTCGCCTCCACCTGGATAAATACATTTAATATCACATGTTAAAAAGGTTTGCCAGCTCTTTGGCTACTCCACCTTTGGTTTAAGTTGAGTTTTTAGCATGTGTCACAGTGAGCCGACCTATCTAAACCAATTCCCACTGTTGACCCAACTCAAACCTAGAGTAATATCTGACATAGTCTACTGAGGCCACAGCTAACATTTGCACACTGGTTACGCTTTCATGTGCTAATAATGACAGCAGACGAAGTATGAGCATGCCACAGTTTGGAGCGTAAAGAGCACTTTTGGTTAATAACCATCACCTGCTACTGGATCCTGATTACTGGAGCGTCTAAATGTAAAATGATGGATTTATGTGTGGTGCCGTGTGGATTGCTCCAACTTACCCAATTTAATCTTCTCCGCCCGGCTTTTCAGTTCATCCACAAGAACTTTCATTCGCTCATAGTTTTCCTGGAAAACAACAAGACTGTTCACGCTGTTCTGTTCGTGTGAAAGAACTCGAGTTTAGAGCTGCTGCTCTGATTTCAACTCAGTGGGAGAGGTGCTGACCATCGAGTGGAGCAGCGACTTCCCAAACACTGTCTCAACATGTAGCAAATAACTGTTTTAAACTGAGAGAAATGGAGTTGATTAACAATGTAACTAAACAATGTCAGCCCTAGCAGTGATCTTAACACAGCTTTTGCTAAATACTAAGTGAGCCTTTACTCACCATCCAGATTTATGCAGGAAATTTGTAATACATTTAGCTTTATTGAAAACCAATGAGTGGACATTCAAAACACACCTATAGAAATTATGGAGCTGACTTCCTGCTATGTTAACCTTCCTGAGAAAGGTATTTCTAAATAGAATGTGTCTCTACTGCCATCTAGTGAACTTATGCTCTCAGTTGGGTGAGGACAGCTACCCAAAGTAGACTGTGATTTTAACTTGAGGATAATAAATCTATTCACATATAATGGATCCAAAAGTCTCAATGTTCAAACATTGCTATTTTGCGCTGATATACATTGATGTCCACTTCGAATATTTAAAAAAAAACCTTGAAAATGTAGGTTTAGTTTCTTATTACGTTTACTTTTAATGTGCCATTCTAGCCTCCCCAAACTCCACAAAATTGTTATCGACTCCATGGTAAGACAATCATCACAAAAGCCTTGTTTTCTCCTTTGGGGATGCCAAACCCTTAGCTTTTAGAGGTATTGACCTCTAACATCAATCTCTATGAGGCTTCCTAACAAATATGGATATCAACATTGTACCGTACATATGAACAAAACGAGGCATTCATACTCTTTCCATCTTTTTCTGTCACCTGTGAGTCTGCCCACCTGGATGAACTCCGCTATTAGCACCGACTCGAATTGTAGCATTGCAGTTTGGCTAGCAGGTTTTAGCAGCAGGCTAACCTACCTGATATTCAGAGGACTGTTGATCTGGTCGAGAGCCGAGTCGAGCCACTGTGTCAGCGTGATAAGTTCTGGTGCAAGCCAGCTGGATGCTCCTGCAGCGAAGCAGCCACGGTCTGACAGACTGCAAGAGCATTTTGACTCTCAAGGCAACCTAAACGTGAATTTACAAGTGCTAGCTTGCGAGCTAACCTAGCGTCGGTCTTCTTCTGTTGTTAGTGCTGCAGGAGGGAACGTGGTACATCGCCACCTGCTGTTTATTAATAAAACATTTTTAATAAATCCATGTGTTAAGTGATGCTTTCAGCTATTATTAAAAAAATAGTTAAACGATGAATAAACAAAAGAATGACAATTTGTTGTTATTATTAGATCAACTGCATCTTAAAAAAATGAATATAAAGTATTCAAATGTGAAATAATTGTGTAACTTGACTTCTTTTGATGCTCAAAACAAATGTGTCTGTGAATAACTTCATATCCGTTGCACATATCTGATTCTGGTTTTATTCTAGCTTTTTTTTTCTCTGGTTTCAAATTTCATGACCTTTTTATTATCTCCTGTTCATGAAAAAGAGACGTAATTTACAGAATTGTTTTTTGGCTGTAATGGATTGAGATTTAGAAAGTACTTCCATCTAGAAACACAAGAAGAAGGGAAAGAAATATAATATGGGTTGACTGCTTAAACTGGAAACCAGTCAAACTGAACCTCGAAGCATCACATATAAAACCTGCCACCATGTGGAATACAAAAGCACTACATCTGTCTTGTGTAGTAATAACAGGTATATGAAAAATTTACTTAGGTTATGTTAAGTGGACTCAATTTATAAGGCACTCCACTAGTTACACACACTCAATAAGTTTCATTCTACGGGATCTCACAGGCCATTTAGTGCTTTTCCTCATGCGCCAGAAAACGTCATCATGTGAGGCAAACATACTATTTCATATTCTAAATCAGCTCATCAAACATGGCTAACATTTGGATAGATTTAGATTATAAAAGTTAAATCATCTAAAACTATTCTGCAGTGTATGTTTTTTGGTTTTGTCTTTTTTGTTTCACAGATAATGTGGAGGTAGTTTCACAGTGTAATGCACTGATATCTAAGGCATCTACACACACACCAAAAAAAACCCCTTTGACAGCAAAATACAATGACTGTGAAAGTAGGCAGAATAAGGCCTGGTCTTGTTCAAAAATGGGAACTAAAGTTGGCTTTAAGTGGGAATCAGAGTTAGCCTAAAAGCTTAAAAAAATATATCCCTTCTGACCCGAGCGCTTTATTTGAGCTTGAGTACCTTTGGCAGAGTGCGAGCTGAAGAGCATTCAAACTAAGAGCTTTTAGTTCATTTGGTTTTAAGAGGCCTCGCTCCTCCAACACTCCCACCTATTCTATCAGCATGCAAAGAAATGTCCGTGACCTCCTCTCAAATGGCTGCTCCTGTTTTCTTAGGGAATGCACAATCCTCCACTCTGCCTGTGAACTTAAACCCTCTCACTCATTCAGCCCTCTCTACTTTCCTGTCACCCTTGAACTCCTCACAGCCGTGACCATGAAGTGACAGAATAGATGTTGTAGCATGAAAAGCCTCTTTTGAAAAGAAAAAAAAGAATAGCCGGAATATGTTGGGAGATGAGTACAGAAGCAGAGCTGAATAGCGCGTTTGTTGCATGAGAAGGAAACTAAGCGTGGTTTGCTCATGACATTTATTGAAAATGCCTGTAATTAGATTTTAGATTATGAGGTAATTTCTAATCTGATTGGACCTCGAGATGTCAGGATTGCCTGACACAAACGCAGAATCAGAGATGTAAGCAAAAAAAACATTATTATTGATTTTTTTTTATTTTATTAAAAAACGTTTTTTTAAAGCACTGATGTTACAGATGATCAAAAGAAACAGTGAACAAATTGCCAACACTAAAAACTGGCTCAACAAATTTGGTAAATGCAGTAAAGAATTACAAGATTTTGGCACTAAACAGAGGAAACTATTCACCCTATCCCAGCTGCCTTTGAGCAGAAAATATTACTGAGAGTAGTTGCAAACAAAAACAAATTCCTAAGGACAATAACAATAGAAGGTCACCATCATTTTTACCGTTGATTCAAAGATGACTTTACTGAAAACCTAATATAACTGTCCAGCTTTTCAGTTTGGTCAGTGTCTGAGTTCTTGTAATGTTGGGTCTAAACTAATGGAAACATGCTATAGTTTTTAATATTGCAATTAAAATCTGTCAATGGCACAACTGACAACAAACTGGACCTTCAGCTTTTTTTTTACCTTTTAACCTGAATTTTCTTTTTTTTAACCTAAATTCACCAACATGTCTGCTTTGAATAAGGTCTGCTATGATTGATTATCCATCCATGTCTTGACCTGAGGTTGAAGTGAACTGGTCTCATGTTGAAACGGCTTACATTTGTGAGCAATAATTATAAAAGGCTGGTAATAATCTTCTCCAAATTTATGAGTCACTCAAAAACAATCTGTGTTCCCCAACATGGAAACATATGTTGGCAGACAAGGGAGATATAGCACTCAAAAAGAGTTTATGTTAACCACTTTTTAAACAAAACTATGGAGCTGCATGGCTGTGATTAATGAACTGAATCCAATTAAATTAGTTCAGTTTGAATAAATTGTTGATTTGTGTCTTTTCAAATGTGGCAATAGATGCCTTCCCTTCCTCTCCCTCAGGTGCAACTTGCTGTACTCAAGTATCTCTAAAATTCCACGTTCAATACACCAATACACACAAAATATGTACGCAAATGCACACATACACAATAAATTACTCCTCCTCTTTCTCTTTATACAGGCAGACCCCAAATCTCCCATCCTTCCCGTTTTGGAGGGAGATAATGATGCTCGTTTCACAGCTCAAAGAAGTCATTAATGTGTGACACAGCCTTAAACGTGGGATATCAAAGCACAGCGGAGTGTGTACCCCTCCTCTCCTTCCCGCCCACAAACGGGCACAACCTCGTTAAGATGGCAGAGACATGAATTAATCATCAGTTCTCCTTGTAACAGGGCAGGAAATTGTTAGCAACATCAGCTGGAGCAAGAACTGTCCCACAGAATCGTGCCAAGATACAAAGCTTCTTCGAATTGTCATTCATGCCATTACAGGATCACTGTCAAATTGACTATGCCGGATAACGAGGATGTGCTCCCTCCTATGTACACTCCTCTAGCCTCTTCCAATGATGTCATGGTGCTTGTCAGGTAAAAAAAACTGAAGGCGAGTAACATTAGTGAGTCAGATATGCAGTATCCAAATGCAACGTGCATGGCCGTGACCATATGAGCCAAATACAGCATGTGTTCCAATGTCATCGAAATACAACATAATAGACTGAATGCAGAACCTGCAAAGGAGCCTCTTTAAATCAGGATCGTTTCCCAAAGAGCACATTTTGCAGTTGCATTATCCAGCAAGGGTGCCATAGTATTGTGAATAAATCGACAAAATTCACTAATTGTGTCAAATTTTGAATTCCCACAATTTCCTGAGTTGATTCGTTGTCTTGTTAGTTTATTAATTACTCCAAAAGGTGTAGAAAAAAGTGTGAAATTCCCTTTTTTTCTGACACAGTTGCTTTTGAAAGGTTCTTTATTAAGTAACGACAACTGTGCTTTTTTTTCAGCTGCTACCCAGGTGTCTATGTGTGAAAAATGCTGCTGGTTCTAGAGGAAATTGCCCCTTTGTGCACCGTGTGTCTTTAGGGAAATGAAGACATACAGAAGAATGTTCATACTGTTCAGCTCATATACAGGATGAATGGAAATATTGCCAATGCATATAAAATAATGTTGACTAACCTTCTCAACATAACCATCTCACACGCCTTAACCGCACAAACAACAACACAGCGTAAGAAACGGCCTCTTTGTATGCCGTGCGTGTGGTTTTCTGGATGAGAATATGTTCCACCTGAATGGAGATCAGATGTTATTTGCGTTTTCAAGTTGTAGCGCACACATGTTTACATCTTGTTTACACAGCCCTGTACATATGAGAGTCAACCGGCACCAGCGGCAAACATGAATATGTTTGTAGTATTTCTGTATCGATGTTTGCATTCTCTCCAAACCACTGCTCAGGATGAGTGTATCATAGGTTTGTTAGTGAGGCTGTTGTCTCATATTCCCTCTGATTGCCTTTGCAGTGAGCTGCTCAGAACTGCAGCGGCCATTTACACCATCACTCATCCTCCTTCAGAGTTTCCAGAAGCTGCTTTCATATCTGTCATACAGCAAAGTCTGCGAAGGTAATTCAGAGCATTCCACACTACAAGGCCAGGCGAACAGAAGGGAAATACTGTCTTTGCAGTATTTGAAACCAAACCCACCAGCTGCGTGCCTCGGCTCGTGAAAGCGAATGCCATCCTGCAGTTGTGTGGCCTGTTGTGGGAAAGTGGGCAATTTACATGCGGCGAGTGCTCTTAATATAAAACGTTGAAGTAGGGTGGCTCGTTCCCACATTGCATCCCCACCTTTCCCTCCTTCTCGCCTACTTTTGGCTGTGTGAAGTGCTGATTGGAAAACCACAACAGGAGTATCATTCACTGTAATGGTGGAGCGTCCTCCTCCACAGACCTCACTTAGATCACTTAATCCACTTTAGCAGTCCGGCGTTAGCGCGAGCACAGCACATTCACAACGGGAGGTTAGACGTAGACTAGCGTCAACCCGTCAGATTGTACTAAAATGCCATACCAGAACACTCGAAGCTCTTGCTTCCCACAGCCCACCTCATTTAGATATGGAACAGGCATGCTGCACTGTACAAGTCAGAATTTCAGCTGATATTTTTATTGAAAGTCGTTGCATTAAAGCGGACACAAAAGATGACTGCTCCAATAACGTCAAATCATCTGATTATGATATCCACATGAGCCTGGACTAAAAGCCCAGTTTATGTGTGCTCATCACTCTGGAACTTTCCGTTATTGCTCAGCAATTTGTCCCTCCCGACTGTTTTTTTATGCAAATACAGTTTGAGTCACCCTCATTGTTAAACATCAATATCATAAAGAAAAACATTATTATACTTGTAAGACATAAATTAGGCCCAGACAAAATACTCCACACAATAATTTATTAAACCACAGACTAGAAAAAAGAGAGCAAAGGCATTTTGAACTGAATGAAAAAAGCTCAACTGGCGACAGGAAGTTTCGTTCCGCTGTAAGCTCATATAACGACCCAGTTTGTAACACCTTCATGAACTGCGGGTGCTCTGTACATCATTCCGTACGTAAAACCGTTACTGTATAAGGTCACGTAACTGCAAGCAATCAAATCAGACAAGACACATTCATATTTGACTTCTTACAGGACTGTGAAAACAATCAAAAGGTGTAGTCCATAGATTCCAGAGGAAAATTAAGAAATTGTTCAAGAAAGTGTCACCGGATTGCATGTCTCAAGTGAATACATTTAAAGCAAGGATAACTGCAATTAAAAATTAAAGAACAAAGAATGCAAATATTTTTTTGGGGGGGGGGGGGCGGGGGGTTGGCATTACTACGAATCGTCCTTTAGAATGTACAGTGTCCCTCTGTGTAGCTGCCACAGAAAAAAAAAAATCTGATATGAGTAAATCTGTAATGTGGTCGTCCCTGTATGACACCTTTTGGACCATATATCCTGTTAAGATAGCTACAATCAAAACATGCTTTTGCATTCACTCCAGTTGTTATGGCAAATGCCTCTTCTCATCCGGTGCACGAAAATATCACGACTGTAAAAAGCAGATTTGAAGTAAAATGTTTTGGTAGAGAGAAATATAGGGAGGAGTTTATACTTGCATGAGAAAATGTTATTTCAGATATTTCACACTGCTGAAGAATTGGAACCTTAAATAAACATTTAAAAAAAGATTGAAATGGTTTGTGCGGGTTCAAAATGAGCACCATGGAAAGAAAGATTTTAGTTCTTTTTATGTATCCCCAAAGACATCACAGTGAGAGGGTTTCGCTGTGCTAGAAAAGGGATAGGAGGAAACAAAAGGTCTAACTAACATCTACTTCTGGATGGGAAATGGTGACTTTAATTAGATTACATGACACTGCCTCATAGACACTACAACACATGTAATGTCTTTGCTGTTTGGTATTAGCTTCTTTCTTTTTCTTCCACCGAATAGTGAATTTTCTTTGTTTTTGTTGTTTGCTTTGTTTTGTTTGTTTTTGCAACAAGTAGGCTGAGAACTGAATGTTAAAGCTAAAATATGGAAATTATTATATCAGTCTCTGACTCCATTCAACCTTTTTTAACCCTTTATGAGCAGTCAAAAAATAACCACATGATACAATGGTTTTTACAAGTGGCTAGACCAGCAGGTCCAGTTGAGGCACACACATTAATGACTACCACTTAACCTAAACTACTAAAGGTCAACCTGAACAACTCAGTTATTAGTTCATTTCAGAGGTTATAAGTTCAGCAAGCAGTCATTATAAAGTCATTTGGTCGTGATTATTTAAAAGGGGGACTGGCACAAAACTAAGTGGACAATCGGCTGCTGCTGATAAGTTCATTTGTCGGCTAAACTCATCATTTAGCTATGTTAGATTTACATTTGAAATCAGCAGCTCTGTTTAAAAAAGCATCTCCATCAGAAGCCGCATTCCTGCCTTTGTGCTGTTGAAAACTCTACAGGAACTTGACAGTAGCTTGGCATCAGAAAGGCACTGTGTTATTTTTGCGAGCCAACACAAGTAAATCCGAGAAAAGTCCAGGCCCTACTGATAACCACTTGTTTTGTTTTTGTTTGTTTTTTTTTTAGATAAAATCCCCGGTCTAGCAGTGGAAGGAAATTTACCTCCAAACACCAATAAACCAGTCAGTAAGAAGTAGGCTCACCAAGGGGAGTCTAATTAGTTTGTTCATTTACCATCCACAGGGTTGAAACATGCATACAGACTCAAAATGCACACATACAGACTGAAATTACATCACACTCAGAAGCTGAGTTACAAGAGAAAAAGATGCAAATAAATAAAAACATTTAAGGAACAATTAAAAATACAGTAAATATTGGCAGTAAAGTTGGGTTTAAATACATAAATAAGATGATCAATGCAAATTATGTGTTGTATGAGGCTGTTACCAGCTGCCGGTTTGCCCAACTCAGGATGGCAGGAACAGTTGCAGGATGGCAAAAAATGTTTGACACATTTAAGTATGAATAAATCAAACAGGTATGTACAGTAAACGTGTATTTTCTTTCTGGGCAGATTTTTGTAACCAGTTTTTATGCTAATCTGCACTATGGTAAACAAAGCAGGGCTTACTGTCTCCTACATCTCAGTTCTTTGAATGTATTCTTGTCATATTTCTGATTTTTTCTTTATTTTAAACTATTATTCTTCCTAACGTTCCTTGAAGGACAACAGGTAAACTCTCTTTGTCAGTCCTTGAAAGTGTTCTGATCTATTAGGAAACCTCTTTAACAAAGGTTGTCATGTTACCACATAAAATCGCCCCCCCTAGCATGCTATTAGAATAAAATTGTTTTTGATTTTTTTCTCCATATTTGAATAAGAAAATATATATTTAAAAAAATCTTAACAGCTAAAAAAAAAAGGAAAAGCACATGGAAGCAATACATAATCAAGAGTAAGATGAAAATATTCCATTAGGAGCTCACTTTTGAAAGCATTTTAGCATTGTTCTTGAATGATTACTTATATTTATAAGATAAATAATTGTAAAAATAAAACATGCCCACATTTGCATATGCCTAATTCCTACCTCTGTCTGTAGTGTATCTGCTGAAGAAATACTACACCATATGAGATGCAATTAGGCATACAAAGATGCTGGTAATTAGTATGTAAAGAAAGGTTCACAGCAGAGTCCGGATAGAGACAAAAAAAAAATGCTAAGGAACGACAAATTTGTTGCTACTACTGCTTTTTCTCCTATGTTCTTAACGTTAACACCAACATGAGATAGTAGCATCCAATTTTTTGTTACTGTTATACAGTGCAAATTATTTAGAAAGATGTTCTGAAGTTTTCCATGATTAACCAGCCAATTCACCTATATACTGAAGCCTCCAGGTACATAGAAATATATAGGCAAATACTGTACGACGTGAACAATAACATTTGTATCACAACTGAGAAGCTTTTGTCATATGTTACATACAGGAATGTTATCTGGCCACTGCAGATTCAGTTCACATGGACATTCATCCTCATAACTACAAAAAGAAAAAAGAAAAACACTTTAAAAAAGTAAACACATAAAAAAGAAAAAATCTGTGCTTAGATCCACTTGTTCGTTTTGATCCACGACCAGCCAGGAGGTCAAAAGGTCCCGATCCAAGAAAGCGTTTGGTTTGTTCCATTCAAATATTTCACACATTGAAATTGTACACAGATGGAGACTTTAGACCCAGACACAAGAGTGCTTTTCTAGGTCTGCTCTCCTAGTAGATGACCTCGTAGACTGTTGCTTTTTTGTCTCCTGATCCGGTCACAATGTACTTATCATCAATGGAGATGTCGCAGCTCAGCACTGAGGATGACTCCTTTGACTGTGAGGGTAATAAAAGACGTGTGTAGATGTGCAGCCACAACAGTAAAAAGGATTAATACCATGCATTGTACATATTTGAAAGAAGAATTTTTAATATATATGACAAAAATGGAAATTCTCACTGTTTTATAGTTCTTTATTTTGTGTTTTCTGTGGTTCTATGTCCCCTTTATACATATGCGTTGGATTGAGCGTGCTTTCACTCTTATTGATTTCTGTTTTTGTTGTACAAATAAGGCTTTTGCTTCAGGGTATCTATATATCTTTATATTTTTTTCAGTTCATAGGCATCTTAACCTTTTGTCAAACATCTTCAAATAAAAGTTTAGGTAGGAAGAGGCTAGATGTTTTTCTTGGAGGCACATCTATCCACCTCCTGATGAGCCAATTGTGCTGTGTTTGGCTACTCAGCTACTACTAATGCGTTTTTATCTTCTTGTTGCATGCGCGCCCACACTAACCTGGAATATGCTGGCTCCATATGGGGTCCTCCATGCGTTGAGCAGATTATCTTTGCCTGTGCTCACAAACCACTTCCCTGCAGAGAATGGTAAACTAGAATTTATACATGTCTCTGTCATCTGTCTGTTTACGGGCATATCCTTTATTTTGTACATTTTCATGTCACTTTAATCTCATACAGACATTATGAAGCCTTATTAAATCACATTGAACAACATCTAGTGCCAGAATCCCCTTTAAATTGTAATTCACATCACTCTGTGTGAATTCAAAGACTGCATGGTTGGATGTAAATGCAAAGAAAACCATCGATACTGTGGGCTTAAAAGCCAAACTAATGTGGAAGTGCTGTGCATGACCTCAGAGCATTGTATGTACCTCTCTGCACCTCTTATTAAAGAAGCATCCATTTCTGTAATGAAACTGAAAGTTAATCAAATTTACCTGCAAGTTTGTACAGTTTCAATGGCTCATTCACTCAATCTCCTGATAGTAATTTAAACATAATTCTATGGTTGCAATAAATCAAAAAGCAATTAGGTCATAGAAATCTTTATTTGAAGGAGCCAATGTGCAAGACTCACAAGGCCATCAGGGAATGTAGAACAGGACTTGCATTCAGCCTTAAAGCAACAGGCTAAATGTTTTGAAAGATAACTGTTTTCTGTGGCAACATTAGACAGTTTTAATCGTTACAAATGTTTGTGGCTTTTTAATTTAGCTAGACACAAGGGATCCTCATATCCATTTATTTCAAAATGTAGTGGAAGTTTTCTAATATTTTTTTGGCCAATTTGATTCACTATATATTTTAAAGAGAGACACCATACGTTTGCTTAGATTATGAACTAAACAGTTCGGATAGATTACATGAATTATGGATGCCCCCCTGCTAATCAAATCTTAGTGTTTGACCTTTTCATTCAAGTATGGTCACTCCAAAAGAATGTATGACGGCCATAGTTTAATACAAAAACTGAGCCTTTAAACCAGCATCATGTTGGCGAACTAAATGGCAGACTTTGTTCCACCTTATTTGCAGGCATGTAGAAGAAAATACAGGAGCAATGGAAGTGTAAAAAACAGTTTTCAGGTTTCTAATTACTTGCGAGTCTTACGATATATATTCTAAAAAGTCATAAAAGCTGTTAAACTGGACAGTCACCCCTTAAATAATACAAAGCAATAATTAAAATAAGCATTAGTTACTTTCATCTCTTAAAAGATATTTCAAATTAAGCCCTATCTGTGAAGATGCCATTCGGTGTTATGTATTAACACATTTATTTTATATATTTACATTCCCAGAACAGAATTCTCATCTTCACCTGGTTAGTTCAGTCTTTCGATGCACTAGTTTTCACAGAGCAAGCAAAAACCACCTTAAAGGAGCGCATACATGTCTACTTTTTTGTACACTAATAGAAATAGTGATTCAAGTATAGAGAGAAGGGAACAAGTACTACCATCCCCACTCTCTACTCTCTCCTAACAGCAGATGAGTTTTGCCTTTGACATCTAAACTTAATCTGTGCAGCTTTTCCAGGGACAAAAATTGCCAGTCCATGTCTCCAATATCATATTTTGTTAAAATTGGAAAGTACATCCATATTGGACTCTTACCACAATGAGCAAATCTGAGTGAGAGCACACAGCTTTCATGCAGATGCAGCTGGTACTTGTCAGGTTTGGTGACATGCAGGACCTCCACGTTACTATTCTCCATCCCCACGGCAAGCCACTCGCCCGTTGGACAATATCCCAGTGAGAAGATCTGCAAAGAAACCAAACAGTTTCCTCTGGGTGTAACAGCAGATTCGGCGCATGAAACAGTGTCAATTAATGATTTAGTAAAATCTAGACAAACTTTTCAAGAAACTGCTATTTAGCGTCTTTGTGATGTAAATGTTGACAAAACCGCTGAAGCTGACAGGGAGAATAAGAACTTTATCAGCTGTATTTCTCTGCCTGTCTGCTGTGCCCTCTAAGAACTCTCCTTAATGCACACTCACATCCACATGCGCACACTGAGGTTGTAAATGGCTCTATTCAGGAAAATTGCGGTAATGGTCTATTATTGCTGCTTTTCTGTTCACCTTAAAAACTAAATTCTAACTGAAAGTATTATTACTGTTAAAAGTATCTGAGGACAGGGAAAAAAAAATACCGTCTGGCCTTAAGTGTGGGTTAAATGCTCTGAACTGAGCTTGTAAATTACGGCAATAGATCAAAAGCGGAGACAGTAATCACATAAACTGCAAATGGCAATGACTCGTCCTATGATGGACAATTTTTCCGGTCTGTGACATTCTTACTTCAACTTAACTACCAAATAATGATAAAAGGCATTTGTACAAAATCAGGGTTTTGGATCAGATACAGAAACTTACACCGGCAAACTGCTGCTACAGACTTTTAGTACACAAAAGCAGGTTGGGCATAAAGCAGGTTAGGCAGTAGCTCGGTTACTAAGGGCTGCTTTGCATTCGTTAGCTTGTGTTTGTGGATCTCCGCAGTACCTGGGAGGTGAAGTCATGCTGTTGCAGCTGCCGCCCCTCTCTCAGATCCCAGGACCTGACTGTGTTATCCAGTCCTCCTGTCCACAGCTTAGTCCCATCATTAGATATGTCTATACAACTGGCTCCATCGGTGTGGCCCTGGAACTGCCTGCAGGAAATAACAAGCAAAACATAACAGTGAACATAGTGCAGCGAGTATTAGGAAGTTTGTCTAATGTGTCAGAGATAAGAGAGAAAATAGTTCAGCTTTTATAGTTCCACCCAAAGGTGTTGAGACACCCTTTAGTTTTTGTACTGCAGTTTTTCATCCACCTTTGACATGTTTACTGAACTTAGCAAATGCAAACTCTCTAAGGGAAAGCCAAATATGGAAGTTACAGGTATAGCAGTCTATCAGTGGAGAAACAGAATGTTCATGAGAAATATGAAAATAATCAACAAAGACCTTACACAGGACCTGAGAGGTCTGGACCTTCAGATGACTGATCTATTCTTTATAGAGCCATCATCAGAAATGGTCTCCATGTTAAAATGGCTTTCAAAAACAGTTTGAGGTATGCCGGATGGCACATGCATTGGACTGAAAATCAGTGGCAACAGGTCTTAAGGTCTCCTCAGAGACCGAACCTCAACATTACTTAAGCAGTTCGGGATCATCGAACAGAGAACAACAAGCAGCCAACATCAAAAGAATAGCATTCGGATGTCCTTCAAGAAGCGTGAAGAACAGGGACAACTTAAAGAAATGCCAAGAAACATTGCCGAAGAAGGTTCAAACTGTGCTGAATAATGAAAATGTTTTTTTTACTGATATCTATTGTCATTTGGCATTGGAAAAAAAAGAACTGAATTCAACGTGGTCTCTCTCCGTCTCTGATCAAAGTTTTTTGTAAACCTTGGTCTTTTTTCACGAGGTTTGCAATTTGATAATACAGTGTAAGTTTCCCCACTTGTTTGGAACGAGAAGTGCTGGAAAAAGTACCAGACAAGAATCTAAATAGACCCTGTGAAGCCGTCAGTCTCTCCAGTGGTGCTCAACTTCCAATTGCTTGTTTTCCCACAGGCCTCATTGGATAGGAGGCAAACGCAGCATGCAAAGCTGGCTGCCGTATCAATATACCACTCAGAGTGAGATTTAATTAGATGCTTTAATTACTTTTGATTCAGCTTTTGTCATGTTTGTCACTTTTGTCTTTTGTATTGTCGTCAACCCCTCAAACAGCAGCATCTTGGGCAGCCTACCTAACCAGGGTCTGGTTGTGGAGATCCCAGACGGCAATATTGCCATCGGAGCAGCAGGAAAAACAGACTTTGGAGTCAGGGCTGATGGCCAGGGCATAACAGGCCGGCGCTGACGACGTTAGTTCTGCTTTGATCCGAGGAGTCGGTGTGGCCAAATCCCAGATGGACAGGGTGCTCGCTTCGCCCCCGACGATGAGAGTTCGTCCGTCCGGGAGCAGCCGACAGGAGCGGATGTAGTTATCTCTGTTCTGATGTACAGATACAAATTAATTATTAAAGAATACGATTCCAAGATCTGTCATACATGCGTTCAACTCGCTGCCATAAATGTTAGAATGAATACGTTGTGCTCACAAGGCAGTCCAGCTGGGATACTGGGGTCTTGTTGCCAGGGTGACTGATGTCCCACACCTTCACACAGCCTTTGCCACCAGTGTAGACATGGCGAGTAGGGTTACTGATGGTAACGGCACACACCACCTCCCCGTGGCTCAGAGTATTGATTTGGCGAGCATGGCGTGGGATGCCAGAGCCAATCAGAGCATCTGGAGGAAAAGGCACAGGCTGCATTTGTCCGTCAGCACTAACATGAAAGGAGTAAGCTCTGGGGGGACAAGGAGC
Source organism: Menidia beryllina (assembly GCA_013363375.1). Classification (NCBI taxonomy): domain Eukaryota; kingdom Metazoa; phylum Chordata; class Actinopteri; order Atheriniformes; family Atherinopsidae; genus Menidia; species Menidia beryllina. The sequence continues at coordinate 3,450,716 of JABUIW010000071.1, read as the reverse complement.
AGCGAAAGAAGAGAGAGCAAGTGAGGTGAGAGCAAAAGAGATGGCATGATGTTCATTTTGTGAATTCTTTTTCTTATTCTTTTTTTTCAAGTAGGAGGAGATGACATACGGCTTTCCACCAGGAATTCCCGAAAGGTTGGGAGGAAGTCCAGGGACACGGATGTGGTGATGAGGATCAAACCCGACCTGAAATAGTTTGAGAGGGTGACACAGTTCAGAGGCCCGCAAACGTGCGTGGCGTTTCTGGGCAGGCGGCGGCGGGGCGTACCACTTGCGTGCGTCCGTAGGCGGCCACGGCGGCAGCCGCTACCACGCTCATCTGCGGCGAGATGTTATGCAGGCCCGTGTAGGCCGCTCCCGTTCCGCTCAGCTCGCCGTTCATGCCGGGGTGAGGAACCATTCCAAACGGACCGGGGTACGAGCAGGGCACCGCCAGAGGAGTGCGAAGACCAGGAGCTGAAAGACAGGCAGAACATGTGGCGATGTCTGAAGTTAGAGGGCTTCTGTTCTGTGGTAATATCTATATAAACCTGTTACTGAATCTAAAACATTATGACGTTGGTTTTTAAAATGACTTCCAAAGCACATTTTGTGTGCAGACAAAAGTCTAACTTTACCTTGAGTCTCGACTCCTGTCGGTTTGCTGGGTGCAGACCTTAGGACTGGGGTGGAGGTACTGCTCGGTGTGGGGGCCTCGGAGCGAGACGTGGGGGTGCTGGACTTGGAAACGGGGGTTGTGGATTTTTCATTCTGTAACAAAATAAGATGGGGGAGTCTTAAAAGACTAGATCAGGAACAAATGGTTTATGTCTCTCCCATGCTCCAATGACCGCTTCTGATTTTTTACATATTATTAGCAAGCCTAAATATAGAAAACAACATCCTGAGACATGACTAATGAAAAAGGTCAGTGTGATATAATTACCCGGATGACTCACCGCGTTAATCTCTTTGGACTTGGATGAAGGTGTACTGCTGGAGGAAGCAATGGAAGATGGACTGAGGGGCGCGTCTTTCTTCAGCAGGCGATTTTTGTCCAATCCGTTCTCCCGAGGGGAGTGTGCAGGACTTCCACGAGGGGACGCTGGATCCTATAAAGAGATTTAGAAACGATAAAAAGATTCAGCTTCCCTTAAGAGCAGGAATCACAAAGGATTCCATCATGACAAATTGTCCAGTACCTCATTTGAGACATCCACCACTAAGTTTTCATCACTCTTCTCCCCGTCACTTTCCTGAGATTGACACAAAATGTTACTTTCATCCAGAAGAAAATTTCTGTGTGTAGCTTTAACAAAAAAATTTGAAAAACCTCAGATTTGGAGACATTTATGTCAAGGAAAAATTATCTTCAATGGCATTTTTAGATTCAAATAAACATCTTTAGATGGCAAATAAATCAACATTTTGAAAAACAGATTTTAACTATGTAAGAAATGTCAAAGGTGCTCATCATCACTTTACGGAAATATTCCATAATTGTGCAAGAACCCAATGATTAAATTCAGTATTAAATTCTATAATATATACATATATATATGTATCTCTATATAAATATAAATTATCTATATAAATATAAATTATAATGAGGTAATTCATTATAGAATATAAAATATCAATTTAAATATCACATTTTGGTAAGGTGAGAACAAGAAGGTTTATAACCACATCCCAATTTTAACAATAGTTGTTGCTGTCATAGCCTATGATGATAATGGACTATATATTAAAACCTGATACTTTTCTCACATTTTGGTGAGCTGAGACTTTCTAAATCTGTAGCAGGACAAGAGCCATGTGATCAAAAGAGATATAAAAGATTTAGCTCTGCCTTTCCCAGGTCTTTTGATCAAAAACAGTTTGTTTAATAATTCAGCCCGTCTCCTGTTCAGAGAAGGTTGAGCTGAGCGTCTTCGCTCACATAGCGTGTGGAGGTCAGCTCCTTATCATCTGTCTTCTGTTTTTTGCTGTCGGATGAATAATCGCTTGAACTCCGGTGCTTCTCTCCAGTCCGAAAACTGGCTGACGGAGAGATAGAGGAGCTCTACAAAAAAAAACATGAACACACGCTAGAGTAAACAGACCTCTGTTTGATAGTGCATCAGCAAAAACAGCACCTAACATGTACATTTAAATATATTACACTGTGTTCCACCCTGCGTCCACATGGCATTTGCTTCCTGTTCCTGATGCATATTTTTACTTATGGTCTTACTTGGGAAATTTCAGCCTAAAACCAAACCCTGCTCCCTTTGTTGAATTTCCATAACCCTCTCATAATTCCAGTTTGGAAAAGTCATTCAGTTTTTACTTCATTAGAACGCGCAAAAAGAGAAGCAGAGCAGCGCTGATGAGAGGGCGATTACACCATCATGGCATTAGGGCCTGCAGCTCCATTGATGTCTCTCTTTCTTAATCAAACACGGCATCCTTTAAATATCATTACCGAAGGATTAATCTTCTTTGAGAAAGCAAAGATCAAACTAAGGTCAACTAAACATTTCCCTTCTTGCTCCTTGTGTCTCTGCAGATCTCTGCCTCTCATTGGGAGGCGCTGCTTACCCAGCAGATGCTGGACAGGGAGAAGGAAAAGAAAGGAAGACCTTTAGCTCGACCTTTCCACTAACTCACGCTTGTAACCTTTCCGCTGCCCTTTGCCGTGCTGCAAGTGTTGATGACAGAGATTCTGTGTGGGGGAGGAGTGATGCTCTGTGCGTGTGCGTGTTCATGTGTGTGTGTGAATGCGTGTGCATGCAAAAGAGAGAGAAAGACTGGTTGTGCAACACTTGTCCCTGTTTACATTTTGGTACTCTGTATGTGCAAATAATCCGGAGATGTCAGAGTGTGTACAGGTGCGCGTCTCCTCTGGAGTGAGACGGAGCGACTTGCCTCCTCGGTCTCCGTCGCTTTTCTTCTCAGACTGATTAGATTAATTAGCCAGCAAATTAGCTCTTTCAAAAAAACATCAAAGCAAATTAATTTAGCTGAAGAGACAAATGAAGGCGCCGCCAGCAGTACAGGCGTTTGTGTCTGTGACAAACTGTGCGGTGTGGCTGGATGAAAGTATTAATTGTCATTGACATAATTGTGTTTGCTTCCCATGTCAAATTGATTTGCAAAGTCCCTGTAATGATATCTGTACGCTCTTGTGTTTCTTTTCTCCGCTTATGTAAACTTTGATGCTCACTTCAGCTACAAGTAATTAGAGTAGTATGATGAAGGCTATGTTTTTCCCACTGTCATCACTATATGTGCACAACTATTTTGTGATTACTGTATATGCAAAAATGCTTCCTTTCAGAAAACCAGTGCATTTTGACCACCCATCCAATGCCGACTCACCATCACTAGATCACTGGGTTTTGTTATTTTGAAAAGTGGTCCTATTCCTAATAAAAGATAAGTGGAGCTCAAATATTCGGCATATTTGAGCTCATTTGAGTGTTGTTTCTCTCAGTTGTTGTTCTGGCTCCACCTATCCTCTTCCAAACCAGTATGGGGAAAAAAAGCATCAGCAAGGTCTGACCATGTAGGTAGGGCCCCATAACAAAAAAATCCAATATCTCATATGGGTATCTATCTCATGTTGAATAATAATTAGAATAAATAAAGATGATAACAATAATCAATGATGCTATAATGTCAACTGCAGTGGTCATTACAATTTTTCTCAGCCAGGAAATGAGCACATTTTGACATTGGGGATGTTAATGCGCATTTTGCAATACTTCTCAATGCTTAAGAGAGAACCAGAGCATAAAAATGACACCAAGATGTGCTGAAAGAGCATCAACGGGTGACAAGATGAGAAAGAGAACATTGCGTACTGTTTGGATCATCTCGCTTTTTCGTCTTGTTCATAGTAACTCAATTAGACAGCCATTATCAGGGAAAAAGAAAGAAAAATTGAGATTGCTGCATGTGAGACCTCCCGTGTAATCCTCTGTGTCTTCAAATGTCTTCAGAACTCTCTGGAACAAACCCAGGATCTTTAAAACTCTGGCCTGAACTCATTTGGTTGACTTCATCTCTGTGCAATCTTCTTTGTTATTCTGCAGGCTGCACAGCATGAGAGTCCAGCCTCACCACGACAGTCAGAGTTCTTAAAAGACCATCCCAGCGTTAACACAGACAAATAGACTGTAGTCTTACAGCTTGTTTGCAAACGGCAAAACCAAGACTGAAAGTACAAAAGAAGAAATCTAAGAGCCAAAGCTGTGACTACACAAACACCAAGCAGTGTTTAGTCCCAATCAATGGTAAAGATCAGTCTATAAACTTGAGGAAGCCATGGTGGAAATCCATTTATCATCTTTTCATAAACATGCAGTTCACAATAAAATGTTTTATCAAAGCCAAGTAGTTCAGTTTAACTGGAATTGAAGCAGTCAATTAAGTCTTATGTCTTCTTTGTGGGAGCTTTACTAAAAGAAACTTAAAAAAACCCGGCGCGGTTCAGTGCCGCGGATAGATGAACCGACTCATGGTTTCATTTTCATTCCCACCGACGCCAAGGAAAGGTCTGAGGAGGGTGCTGTCCTTGAAAGCACCACGACTGCTTAATTGACTGCCTGCACCGTGTGCAGAGGCACATGTGTGCTCCATTTATACCCTCTACCTTTATCAGTCTGTGAGGTGCCAACGCCAAGGACATTAAGACACAGATGTTCATGCTATTCACACACACTGTACTGTGTGGACTGTTGCCAAGGCAACCCCAGATCACTGACAAGGGGCTTATTGGTTTCATGGAGTGACTGTTGGCCACCGTGTCAAAGAGCATCTCTATGTATTTGTGTGAGCGCGTTTTGTGTGTCTGTGTCTGTGCTCTCTCACACGGCGCTAATGCGAGGCATTCATCACTCCTGCCTGTCTGTTTTTACAGATTTCTGATGACCTCACATGGACACACAATGCTAACCGCTCCCACCACCATGTCCTTATCTTATTTTTTTATGTATGTGTCTATGGTTGAGAATATGCTGCATGGGAGTCAGGAGATAACATATTTAAAACATTCTCCTAGTTTACAGTGACGCTCAAAACACCACAGAACACGCACAATCTTTTAAATGTGTGTGTACGTGTGTGTGTGTGCGTGTGCGTGTGTGTGTGTGTGCTCTAGCATGTGAGCTCAGGCTGCCGGTATAAAGAAATGCTAATCTGCTCATTGAGTATTCAACAAACCAAATGTTTGCCTTGGGAAAAAAAAAGCTCCGCTTAAGGGACTAATTACTACAAGCACTGGATGTAACCATGATCTGTAGCACTGCCTCTTTCTGCTCCCCTCACTAAATGAAGCAGCTAAGCTTTTCTTCTTGATCTTGTCATTTCTCTTTCACCCAGTTTAGCTTCTGTTGGAAGATGCCATCATTTTGCCATATCCAATGTTTTAAATATAGCTATTACTTAATAACACCAGCAAGTAAGTTGCATTTATGATACTTTTGGGAAACATCTTTAAGCAGATCATCTGTGTAAGAACATGGCTATTTTCTCACATCTGATTTTTTGTTTAATTAACAGAAAAGATTAATTAAAAGTAAGAAGAACAACACATTTGCTCCCTCACTTGTAGCCGTTGAAAAAACAAATTAAGTTAATCAAAGCACTCCTGTATCATTTTACAGATAACGCAGGCATTTTATCTAAAACAGAAAAAATACCAGGCTGAGGGAGCAGGAATGTACTTTCAGCCAAGAACGGTGCTGTGAGAAGAGGAAAGAAACAGGGCAGACTCACCTTGACTGAATCTCTGTCTGAAGAGCAGAAGAAAAAGAGAAAGAAAAATACATCTGATTAAAGCATTGGATATGAAAAGCACAAGAAGACGTGTGCCAGACACGCAATGGAAACCAGAAATATAAATGCACAACACAAAAATCCACACAGAAAGTTATGTTTGCAATTTTCTAGGTTTTGATGGGGATATTTGAGCAAGAATGAACACTATAACAAATTAGCCTGAAGAACACTTTCCAATTTTGATTAAATGCCCAAAAAACCCCTCCCAAACAGGTGGGAAAGAGGCATACAAATCTAACTGAAAAGTTTAAAAAAATCTTTCTGTGTAAATATCTCGTTTCTATGTGGACGGTTAGTGGGTGTGGCTTATATTAAGGTGCCCTCAAATAGTCCTTAAATGAGGGTAAGTTTTTTTTTTTATTTAGAAACTGGATGCAGTTTGAAATCCAGTTTTTGTTTTAAAAAGTCTATAAATGTGTCAAGACGCCTCTTCTTCCTCTGCATGCACACATTCATTCTCAAGAAGTCTGGAAATAAAGTTTCATTACTGTTGATTGTTTTTCTAATGCAGCTGAGCACTAGGAGGATTAGCAGCTGTTAGCTTTACTGCAGCTTACAGGACAAGGTTAAACACTCGACTGCACGGCAAAAAACCCTCACAGCCTCGCTGTAACAGGGTAATCAAGTATTTGTACACATGGCTTGAATCTCACACACACACACACACTCAGTCTCTATCAGTGGTAATGAATACTTGAGCTCAGAGTCAGCTCAGAGAAGACTTAGAGCTTTTCTTTATGTACAGCAGAGACATCTTGGTGGTTGGGTTCTGCTTCATATCAGAATTGTAATTCAGTTTATTTTTGTGATTCAGGTTATTTTTTTTTAACACACATGAAGTTTTAGGATTCCTGTGTTCAAGTCTTTTGAAAACATATTCAATGCGGGGTGGATCCTGGACAGGTCACCAGACCGTCACAGGGCCACAACGAGGCAAACAACCACACACACACACACACACATACACACATTTACTCCTTGGGGCCATTTGGAGCGTCCACATGTTTTTGGACAAGATCATGAAATGGCACATATTCCTTGATCCATTGACTTTTCTGGAAGGGATGGGACACAGTTCAAGTTCCATTGATTCATTCTGAGTGATGACTTCAAGATCAACTGATTTGTGGTGTGCATTAGAAATGAATTAACACTGAGACCTCACAGATGACGGTCAGTGCGATAATAGTAGTCATTAAACCCCAATCATGATTGGTAAGAACGTGGTCAAAATCCACTTTATAAATACACATTCTGGCACGGGGCTTACCTCTAGTATGTTCACCGTTGTTATCATGGTGCTTCCTCTCATCTTTGAGAGGCAGCTGATGACTCAGCGCAGAGGACAGAGCCAGCAGGCTGGCAGTACTGGCCCCGGGGGGCAGGGGGGGCTGGAGGCCCGCTGGATGTGGGGTGAGCGGGATTGGAATGGCATGTCCATGAGAGAGGTGCTGAGCCTGGAGCTGCTGCTGCTGAAGCACACACAGAAACTCTGATTAGGGCTTGAAGCTGTGTGTGTGTGTGTGTGTGTGAAAGGGGGGGTAATCATGCAGTACCACATAATGCCTGAAACATTTAGCCTTCAGCCTGACATCACATGCGGACGTAATACAAATACTGTTCTATTGGCTGACACATAGAGTGTCTGTGAGAAGTACCGATAATTAGCATTAACTCCATTTACCCAATTTTAACTGAAAAAGGACTAAAGTTCCATGTAGAAGACACACCAAATGTTTTTTTCGGGCAAATTCAACCATTTAAAAAAATAAACTTCCATTAAGACCTTTTGTTCCACTTGTAAACTTAAAACCCAATATTCTGGTATATTTGGTGTTTCATTTATTAATAAGTTCGAACTGCATCTGCAAACTTCACCAGTCTTTTCTTTTGTCAGTATAGCGAAAACCACAAGTCCTTCATTCAGTTTGCATTCTTCTGCTTTGTGTCTACCAGCCTCTCAACATAGAGGCAAATGCTGTCTGGATGTGTGTGTCTGTGTGTGTGTGTGCGTGTGTGAGTGAGTGCCTGTGCGTGCAATACACCCACTCCAATGATGGCATTGAGTTCAGCCATGGTGACTTGCTTGGCCCTCTCCACTGCCTGCACCACCTGCTGCTGATGCTGAGACAGACAAAAAGGAATACCAGAGAGTGAGTGCCAGAAATTGAGAGAGAACCAGATAAAGATGTGTTCAATTATATGTGGCGGCGGCCGATATGAATGCCTGGAACTCTTGCAGACAAACACACATGAATGACATCAGCACTATTTTAGCAACAAACACGCGCACACAATTGAGGTTTTTCTGAACGTCACCCTCCAGCAGTGTCCACAAAATATCCACAAGCCAACGCGTGGATCCCCTAAAAATGGGTTATGGTTTGGAACAAAGCAATCTCAAATCTGGGCTTCAGCAAAAAAGGTAGAAACAATATAGAAAAAGAAGAGGAAGAAGGGCCTATTTAAGATGAAAAGAATGCTCGGGAAGACTTCTCACACAAACAAAGAACAGTCCTGAAAGGGCACAAAGCTCCTGCAACACTTTTCTGTCAATCAAAAGGGTAAAATACAAATTTACAGAAATGTCTTTTTCTGCCTGAGCAGCAGCATCTCAGAGAATAAAGCAACCAAATATGAAGCTGAGGGCAAAAACGTAGCTCATTCAAACCATCAAATAGCACATCCCATTCTATCCTGGATAAACAAGACCAGTTTGGTTCTGTTTGCAAAACTATCTATTCACATTGCAAGTAGTTTTTTGCACAATCGATCCAAACCCTATTCTCATTTTACGCCCTTTTCACATCCAGTATCAAACCATGTATTCTTAAGCATGGGCAAACCAGTTTTTTTTTTAAAGCCAGATTAATATCCTTTCACAGTGAGTACTTTGAATGCCTGTTTTGTTTGATTTGGGGTTTTTTTCTGGTATTCATTACTACAAAGGGCTGGCAAAGCAGAGAAAGCAGCAGCGAGCTGCACAGAGGTCAGCGACAAAGATAGTCAGTTCTTTTTCTGTTGTCTGCTCTATTCAAAATCAATACTCGAGAAGAGCTAATCAAGCTCTTCTCGCAAAGTTAGAGAAGAAATTTGTGACTGAGATGACAAACAGCCTCATAATTTACCTTGAAAAAGATTTTCTTATTTCCTGAGTTTCAAGAAAGTATCAATCCATCCATTGTTCACACTGCACATTCCTAGTAGGGTGGTGGGGTCCGAGACTAAATTTAGTGTTCAGTATGTTATTGAAACCAACATCTGTGACCAGTTCCACTTTTAACTGCCATCACAGATGAACCTTTGAGCGACCTCTGAGCCAAAACCGCGGTTTGATCTCCTTGTGGAAAAAGTCCAAAGGAGTAGTCTAAAATCTGTTTCACTAAGGTGCTACATACACTGGTACAAGATCTGGTGTAGGGGATCAGTGTGTATGAAAGCCTTTATTTGCACTTAAGACAGTGTCACATATCCTATTTTCATCAGTTCTTTGTTCTTTTCTTTGATATTGTTGTTATAACCACATCTTTTATGTAATTGTAGCTTTTATTCTATTTTTGTGCGCGGGTCTGCTAACAATGCTGCGGCTAAAATCTTCATCTGAGAGATCAAGAGAGAAAGAGACAGATATAGAGAAAGACAGCTCACAGGGCAAAGTCACAGAAAGGGTACAGAGGGGAAGACAGATCCTGATAGAAAGAAAGAGCAGCAAGTTTCATCCAGGAGCGCAAAACATCAAAGTAAACCAGAGATGAAAGAGTTTATCAGGTGTGGAAATGAACCTGACCATCGAGTTCAGCTACACCTCTGCTCACCGAGTCTAACCCGCCTCGACGTGACACGCATGCAGGAAAGATCCAGCACTGCGATGACGACTTTCAAACAGCCTTCATGATATTATTATCATCGGCTCTAAGAATTAAAGACTTCGAATGGGCAATTTGAATGAGTTAGCAGTCATACTGAGTTTTCTTGACAGTAAAACACATTTGGGACATGAGCCAAAAGCAAAAAGGGGCACTACTACACGTAGTGGAACTTTGTGTATGGGGATAATTGGTTTGGTGTCATTTTTTTCAATTTACTCCATCATTGACACAACAAATAATATCACAGTAACTCTGTGCAAAAAAGTTGGAAAATCTGTTTTGTTTTTTGTCGTGGAGGCCATGACGCGCTAATGAGCTCCTGCAATCCACAGAGGGTTCCGCAAAGGGTCATTTTGTCCGAGCTTGTTATCATTTGTCCGCCGCTGGATTTAACATTGGCAGGCTGCAGATTTTCAGTAAATCCTCCAGTAGGCGTTTCTCTCTGATGGCTGCAAGCATTCTGTGAACTGAGCAAGTGTTTCCAACTGCATAGAAAGTGCAACTAAAGCTCCCACTTGTTTGTTCCCATCTCCCCACCTATGCGCATTTACTGTAAAAAAAAAAACTGCAGACACCTGTGTAATAACACAATTCTAAATAATGAATGAACATTTTAGAACATTCTGTTTGTTTCTCTGGTTGCAAAGTAGTTATTTCATATAAAGAACTTGTTACAATTCATTATAAAAAATAATACATTTTTGGATTTACACTAACTTGATCCATTTTTGGATCCATTTTTGGATAAATACTGTCAATGTAAAGGCTCTTTGACACTTTGGTAAAAGCTGTGCTTTTTGAAAAGCATAATTAAGAGAAAATTTGTCTGGACAGTGTCCCGTCCAGCATTACACAGGTAGAGCAGTTGAGTAGTAGCACGGAGTTACATAAGCCTGTGAAGTTAACCTGTGAAATTGAACTACTTTTGAAGTGTTGCCTCTCTCTGTACTCTGATTGAGTAGACATATTTCTCATGCAAATGACATGCATGCCATTTATGAATAAAATATTGTGTTTGAAATTATTTGTTTATACTTAAAGCACACCAAAACAGACCGGTATCCACACATGCCAGCGCATTATCTAAGCGTGCAACGCGTATACGCAAACCACTGGCAGCCACTGGTTCGGAATACTTTGATTTCTTTTGTTAAGATGGCTTTTGGGGTGTTCTGACCTGATTTTACCACCTGGCCGCCCTGAAGCAACACACATCAAAATGGAGCTGGATGTCTGTCTGATGTTTCCGTTCAAAGTCTGCTTCCCTTTACTGACTGATGCATCGTGAATCACGATTTCTGTTTAAGATATGGCCAGATATGTGATATCTCGCCACGTGTTTGAATTTCAGTAATATTTATATGCCCCAAACAGCACATCCAGCAGGAGCACTCAGACAATATGCGTGTTTAGTTTATGTTGAAGCTTGCATGTCGCAGTGACTGAAACGGTCTTAAAGTCCAGTGCTTTAAAACTTTGACCACGACAAAAAAAAGCTCTCACTCTGTTTACCGGAGCTTATTTTACTTTTGTTTTATGGGGAAATAAATAAACAGAAGCTGGCTCTTAAATGTGCTAGATAAATCCAATTTGCTGTTTACATTTGAATCTTATTTGGAAAAGATGACCTCTTTGTGTAAAATACATGAGATTGGCACAGACTTATTGACAGCACTAAATGGCAGCATATAAAATACTAAAAATATATGGTGGACTTTTCTTGGCATCTTGACAATTCCAAGAAAAATCCATCTTAAGTGTTGTCACGATGGAGACAGATTTATTTTCCGGTCTCCACAGAGTTCCTGTTGCTCATTTGAGGTCTAATTTTATAACATATTTAAGACAATTTATTATGTGCAAGACTCTACAGCAAATAAAACTAATTTGATATGAAAATACTAACATGTTATTCCAAAATGCCACACAGGTAAATGTCTTTCTCCATTCTCCATTGGCTGAAATTTCAACACAGCCAATGGAACAGTATTAGAACTCGATTTACAAAACCTAGACTCCACGAACATATGCAGACACAGTTGGTGTGATTTGCTGCACAGTAATATTGCGAATATGTTGAATTTCCTTATGCGCACACAGTAAACAAAGCTGTGCATCAGCACAAAGCAGCTTCCTCTCCCTGCCTCCCCTCTCTGTGGGCCTCAGGGCTGTGTAGCAGCACCACAGTCTAATGCCATTATTCCTAATCCATCCTAAACCCTCCTAATCCATAGCTAATCTGGAGGAGAGCTTTTGGAGTCCACACTTACTTGTTCATGCTGTTCCCACCCCTCAACACACACACACACTGTTAACTCCTCAGCGGGAGGATTTAGCATCTAAACACACACACACACACACACCTCAAAATTCCATAATAAACACACTGTAGAGAACACGCTCCTAACTCCCACCACTCAATATGTATTTCACTACAAAAGTATTCTCACACACACACACACACACACACACACACTCAGCCGCTGGCTCCTGCATATGTTAGTGGGAGACATTTGATAAGTTCAGAGAATATCTGCCTATCCTGAGCAGGGAGGATTAGCCCAGGATAATCTGTGTGTAGATGTGCGTGTGCATGCACGTGTGAGTGTGTGTGTCCATACTTTTTTCTCTTTTGCTTAAGAATCCACCACACACTTCTTGTCTGTGTTCTGTCTCTTTTCCTCCCTCTTTTCCTCACTTTCACCCACTTCCTTCTTAACTCACAGTGACAGGCCCTTTTTTTCAGCCTTACCTCTTGAGAGAGGAAGGGGATGACTTGGGCGCAGATTGCGTTCAGCCGTTTGACGATCTCCGCCTGCAAGACAGAGGGGTGGGTGAACAGAGGACAATCATCTTCCGATTTGCAAGAAGACATGAAGGCGTCGGCATCCTCCTCAACAACCTTCTACTCAACAGATCAGTTCATATCAAACTAACCGTCAATGCTGTTTATTGTTAATGCACAAATGGTCTTGTATTTGACAAAAACAGGAAGATTAATACAGCTGGAGGACAGCGCAAGGACACAGTAGTAACTGGGAGTCACTATTTATCATAGTGGTTAAAGGTGGCTAAAATTATGTGACAATGAGGTACAATTTCCCTTATTCATTCAGTTTTGTGAAGCTGTAAAAATGGAGATGAAATTGGCTTGCGAAAAGTGAAAGAGAAAAAATTCTGGAATAACTTTGGAAGGAGTAACCATGAAAAGGGCAAAACCATCAGACGTGATCTTCAGAAAAAGTGCACAGAAAAAAGGAACTCAGATAGCACAAACGCAGATTGGTTTAAGGAGGATCTCTGGAAGGAGGAGCTCACAGAAAACAACGTCCCGCACAAAAGGATGTTTTACTTGGTAAGGAGATAAGGTGAGAACACACTGAAAACTTCAACAGAATCTATCCCAACCTAAACAACCCCAGTGGAAAACTACAGAATTATCCTCACAATTAAATTATTTTTCCTATTGCTTAAGCAAAAATAAAAAATCATGTGTTGTATGTCAGATAATCTGTAAAAACTAAAGACATTGTTAGTTGCACATACTGTATAAAATGAAAAGTATATTCTTAATATTAAGAATGTAATGTACTGATGTAAATCTTTCATTCAGACCACTGTTGTGCTTCTTTAGTGCACAGTGGCAACAACACCTGAACTCATCTGAATGAAACATACATTGACATTTAAAGTTCCACTTACCAAGCTTCTAAAATGTTTCTAAAAACTGGACATGTTCCTCCCTCTTGCTTATAGGACAAAAGACCTTTCTCCTTGACCACTGGCCGAGAAAGTTCAAATTCTGTATGTATCAACAAAAGAAAAAATGTAGTTCTTCTCATGTCGGGATGTTAGATGTTGGTGAATCAATCCTAATCAACACTGAAGTACAAGTAAATAATTCAAACAAAGAAACAGGAATTTAGAGAGAGTGACGTCTATTTAGGAACAGTCTGCTTCCCAAAAAAATACTTTAAAAATGTCAAATTATTAATATTGTGTGTGGACATTGTATTTTATGTGCTTTTGTCCATAAACATTAGAAGCTGCTTAGAAAATCCAGCCAAAGTATACTGTGTGCTCAACCAACAAGCAGCCTAGTGGTGGGTTTGTTAATGCACACTTTCCTGAGGATGTACAGAAAGCTAAACACTTCAGAAAAAGTGAGACCTCTAATGACTCCTCCATAGAAATTAAAAGCCCATTGCAAGACATCATAAATCAAACTGAATCTCCAAAGTCCAAAGCAGACACGGGAGAGGCCACGTCTCGAACCTTGTTTCATGTATGTAACCTTGGAAGAGGTGAAGTTTGGTATCAGTGTTAACAGACGCCCCCCGAGGCAACGACAGCAAACCCACAGCACACACTTAAATAAATCCCTCAGCTTAAAGCGCAAACAACACTGCGGAGGGAACGTACACATCAACACAACAGCGAGCACACACGTCCACGGGCATAGCCCTTCTCTGTATTCATCAGATGTTTTTTTACCGAACCAAAGGTTTGGTTTTGAAAGATTAAACAGCACTCACTCTCTCAAGATTAGGTGTCTTTTTTTTCCTCTATAAACAGGAAATTGCCTGGACCGCTGTCCCAAAGGGAGAGCTGGCAGTGCAACCCAAATCCAAACGTAAACACAGACAAAAGATTCGGAAATGCATACTAACACGCACCTGAGGATAAACATCGCTTTCTTTATTTCTAACAATAAGTGTGTGATAAACTGAACCCAACGCTGCTGTGTTAATCTGTGCGGTCAAAGCGATCTGCTGGTGGGTCTGTTTTATTTCTTTGAGATTCAAATGCAGCTCCAAAGAACACATGCCCGGGGGCAACAGATAGCTCTTTTCTTGAATAGGCAAACAACTAATTCACAGCTAATCGAGTCAAAATATCACTGACAGCTGCTAAATTGTGGTGTTATAGCAAAGTGCTTTAGAGTAAAGACGTGATCATTGTAATTTTGCCACAATTAGTCACGCAAGTAATTATCAGAGATATCATTGATCTTGACCTTTGAGTGAAACGATGCCAAATGGAGTGGAGCGCCTGAAAGCATTGTCTGGAAATCACCCTGTAAGCGGCTGCACTTTCATTTTTTTATGCATTCATAACATCGATTCTGAGCCAAAATATGATGACAGTAAAATTCAGTTTGTATGTAAACTATATTGAATTATTCCTGTTACTTCCTAGCTGTGTTAAGATGATAAATACCAAGAGGAACACTCATTATGGAAAGAATTTGACCAATAACTTGGCTGCATGGCTGCTGTATTTTTACAATGCAGCTGTTGCCCTCATGGGTGCCATTTTACAACTCATATGCGGCCATTCTCACAGTCACTACAGGTTAGTTTGAAAGACAGACCAAAGCATATTTGGTGCTATGAATGTATAAAAGATTAAATTCTCACATTTTGCACTTACCATCACATTAGCACCATTAGATTCTAAAATTTTCTACAATATCCCTTTAAGGCAAAGAGGTTCATGCTTGCATTTTCCACTGTTCGTATTTAAAAGAATAAGTCATTTTTCAAAAACTGACTGACTGATACATGAAGTGGCAAATCAATTCAGTGCAACCTTGTAACATTATAGTGCAGAATTCCTGTGTTTTAACATTAATTTACAATTACTTCAAATACATTTTCAATTTCAAAAGAAACCTTTTACTTAATTCTAAGCACTGACTATACTATTCAGTAATATATGAATGAATGTGATTGTGTCATATTAAAACAAGTTCATTGCCAGCATTTCTCGTTACAGACAGAGGTCCATGGCTGAAATGGTAAATGAACAAAATTGTCTATATGGCAAAAACTCACTTTTTACCAGTTTACCATAGAAGTATTTTTTAGAGTTCCATCATCTTTGTGCGAACTGTGAAAACCAGTAGGAAAAAGTGTCATGTCTTATTCAATCCTCAGGTATCAGCAGTCACAAAGTACTCAAATTGTCAGACTTTCTGGTAGTTGAGTACCCAAAGAAGGACTAATCTTCAACTTACCTGCCAATAAAGCCAAACTACAGCCACGCACGCACATCCACACTCAAACCCACTCACAAAGACAACCTAAACACTGACATTTTCATTTTTTATTTAATCTTTATACAAGCAGGATGTGCTCAGCACACATGCCCTTTTTCAACTTGGTTTTTCTTGACAGGGAGATTTTCCATACCTGTTAGCCTCTGAGATCCTCCATTGAGGCTGCTTATTGGGGGCTTAAGTGCCTTGCTCGTGGGAACCTGAGTGTTCTGTGTTGACTATGCTCAATATTTATACAGCTAGAAACTCATCCTGCTGCGCCCTAACGTCAACCACTGCTGCAGGTACGGAGGGAGTAAATGAGAGAACTACTCGAGTCTGATTATTCTATACAACTCACGGAAGTAACTGAAAACTGAAAATTACATTTTTACATTTCAGTCCAAACCAATTAGATTCCAAACATTCGAAACTACACCGAAGGAAACAAGTTATGCGACGACATCCTGTTAAAACATATCTCCGCAATAATATCCCCAGCAACCAGGGTCGTTCATTTGGACGAGCTGAGACGTTCGCATCGAAACGGAAACAAAAGCACTGGAGCAGAAAAGGAAATGGAGGTGCTTTTCAATGCAACACAACCAATTTCAGCTGACATTTTACATCAGAGGAAAACCATCACGACTGTGGGCCAGAGTGCAGAGATGTCAGCCAGTTTGGCCACACGCCTCTTCGCGCTGCAAAAAAAAAAGCATTCCTTTTTCCTTTCAAAAAGTATCCTTCAGTTTTTTGAGACGTTGGGTATGTTGGTTCGCCGGTAAAAAATCTTGCAAAAACCTTGTCCTGTCATTGGCTTGACAGTGAATAAATAACAAGAAAAAAAACTGAGCAGGGAGTCCTCTAAGGTTTGGACTAAATCAGGCTGATCCATGGAGTCTGTTGCTAGTTTAGAAGACTCGGTTGTCACATAAACCTGCAGCAACCTCTGAGGTGAGACCGCGAACGCTGAATTTGTCTGTGACCCTGTTTGTGGACCCCCAGGGAATTTTTTCCCTCCAGTTAAAAAGAGACTAATTATAGAGAACACAGTGTATGACATCAAGTTTCAGGGGCAACAAACGGTGTGATCCGCCTGAGTCTGTAAAAATCAAACAAAGGAGGTGTTTCTGTAGAAACTGCCATTGAAGATGCTTTCATTATTTACCAAAGAAAACCCGATTTCTTTTCTTTGGATTGTTGAAAAATGGCATGAAAAGCCAAGCCACAGCAGCACAAAAAAATCAAGTATGAAGCATTTGGAACAAAATATGTTGACAAGAGGGAGGAAAAAAATTAAAGAACCTACTCATATAGTCCCATTTAAACTCCTACCAGCAATGAAATTAGATCAGGCTGGAGCTACGGAGTCAGATTAGGTCAGATAGAAGATCAAATGTCCTTCTCCCCTGTGGAGCTTTGTAAGCACCGTATCAGCACCACTTTTCACCACCAGCAAATACATCTAATGGACCTCCCCATGTAAAGGCTGTACTCCCTGGAGACTCCGCGAGTGAGTGTGTGTGAAATACACTGACTGAGTGGGGGTGGGGGTGGAACAGAGAGGAAATACAAAAGGTGCTCGGCACAAACAAATCGTGCGGCTAAATAAAATGCACGGCGTATAAAAATTCAGAAAGGTTTTGGATTCGACGCAGCTCCTGGTGGAGTTTGCGATGGTGCATCATCCCCTGTTTAATGCTCTTAGGAATATCAGTCCACTAAAAGGCAGTCAAGGGAAAATTCGCCACATGGCATGAAGAAAATGTATTCAGTGAAGAAAAGCGTGGGTAAAAATGTACTGTTGAAGCTAGTCTTTATGAGAAAGCCGTTTTAAATATCATTGTGTATTCTATTCAAGAACTGAGGGCAAGGATAAATCTTTTGTTACACTATAAAGTAAAAAGCATACATCTAACATTACTAGATTTTTAAACATTTGCATCAGTACATCAAGAATTCAAGAATATTTCCGCAAAATATGAAGAAGTGTTTTTTATTGGTCATTTATATAAATATCTCTGTTAGACGGATAATGAGAAACATTAGCTCTTTATCCTATAGATCATAAAAATAATCTGCACTTCATAACAAGCAGTGTTTCTCCCTTAAAAAAACTACTATCCTCTGACTTCCACCCAGTGTAACATTCACCATCAGCACCTGCTGACAATTCCACACCACTTTATTTTATTCACTCCAAACTGGATCATGGAAATGATTCGCATTGATGGAGTCCTGGCTGGAAACACAGCCCCCTTTCAGCATTCAAACCGTGGGTAAATTTGAAAAATATCCGCCAGATCATTTAAAATCATGTAATTAATAAGGCCTCAGTGTGCTCAGTATCTATAACTCAAAATATATTCTAAAAAAAACTGAGGAAACACTATGTGACCAAGGTCGTCAGGGAAGCAAATGGTCCCCCTATCTGCAGCTGTAAAATTACCTGTCAGAACTCATCGACGTCTCTGCCAGTCTTCAGTATCTAAACATCTTATTACTTCCTACTTTCACCACTTTGTCCTCATAGCGCCTTTCCTTTTTCCCTCCACATCCTGCGCATGCTTTATTTCGCTTTCAGCCTCGCTAATTTGCAATTGATTAGCTGTCCTCTCTGACTCCCGTCCTACACCCCCTACACCATCCCATACCCTTCACCATCCTTACCCCCCCCCCCCTCCCCACCCACCTCCCGGTCTGTCCTCTCCTCCATCTACGAGTCAATTTCTCTTTAACGAGCGTCGGTACATTTCTCTCCCTGAGCACCAGAGCTCTTCTGTGTAAATAAAACAGAGAGCAGAGCCAGAAAATCGATGGGCCTATTACCCTTAGAAAATGCTAAACAAGCATTATTAGCTACTCACTTGGTAGTGGAAGCTGACTGCTTTAAAAAAAAATCCCCCTCAAGAAGCATCACCGCCACCCCTCTCTTAAATGCACTCATTCGCCCAGTGAGCCACACACTTCGCATTGCTGCACAGAGCACAACAATGGAAATTACACATTAACTCCCCAACATGTTGGCGAGCGTCCAAATGATCTGCTTCCAAAACTCTCTCAGACAAAAAAAAACCTATGAAATAGAGCACGCACAGAGAAATGAGGAAAATGAGGGAGTCACTTTCCTAGCAGAAAGCATTCGGCACCACGCAGAGCCACAGGTCACATTTTACTGCCTCTCGTTTTGTCTGTTTTTGCCCCGGACGTGCACGAAACAGACCCGCACGTGCACGCAAACAAGGCAGCCGGACACCTCCTATTTTATCCTTTTCTGATTAGTGCGTCGGTTAAAAAAAAAAAGCCGCACGTTAAAAGACACATGTTCAAACGCAGGCTAACGCACACACACACAAAAGTGAACAGACTGCGCAGATTCACAAATCGTGCGCACGAAGCCAAATAAACAATTACAATATGCCTACAGGCAAGCACACGTGACAACACACAAACACACACACAGTAAACATCTGTGATATGTACACACACTGCAAAGTAAACACACTGTACAGCTCCAGAAAAACCCCATACCCACTGCAAGACAAAGGCCACGCATTTGTTAATTCCTTTCATACTGACACACACACACACTGACGCGCGCACGCACACACGCGTCATTTGGGTGGAAATGAATGTGTAGCTGGTTAGCTGTGGTCCATTTATCCTGACAGCTGATGTGTGGTTAACGCAGACGTTTATGCTAATGCCCCTCCGTGTTTTAAAAAAGCCAGCAGTAATGTAAAGGCTCGTTAAAGGCCAAATCCTCGTCGGCTCCAATCATTTTTCAGCCCATTTTCTTGTTCAATTAAACTGATGAAATTATTATTCGCATGCAGAAAGACCACTCACCCTTGCAAAGCCACCGGTCGCTCTGTATGAGATGAGTTATAGTGGAGGGTTTTTTTTTTTTTTTTTGCTTTTACGCCTGAATATAACAGATTATCTTAACATTTTCAAGAAAACCATAGTTTCTGCAGCTCTGATTATTGCCTTTTTCTTTTCGAAAGTAAAAAAAACACCCAATCTTGAACCTGAAACTTTGGGCGCGCTTCAAATTTTTGGTAAAGCAGCCCTCACAAGCAAGTTGTTTACCAACTTAATAGAGCATAAGGCAATTCTACATTTTTGCACGTGTCTCGCCATCTTAGGTTAAATAAGGAAAATGTAAGCTTTTATTTATAAATGATAGACTTTAAGAAGCAAAAAGCGAGAGGGATAAACGACATGGTGTTTGGGGATTTCTGACAAATTCACACACAACTCATACACAAGGAATTCTAAAGAAACTGTATAATAAATGACAGCAGATCAGATACTAGAAAAGCCCCCCCCCCCCCGCCCCCCCACTCCACCGTTAGTGTGTTGTACCAGCTGTGTGACTATTACAGCTTTTTGTAGAGCACCTGAGTTTAAAAGGTGCCATGTAAGAGCCGTGCAGACCATTACTGATGCTAACACCAGACCATTAGGGGCAGGGAATATGAACGTGAAACCACAAAGGAGGTAAGAGGATAAGCTACTTCAAATCATGCAGTCTTGTAAAAGGCCAGCAAAAACTTTCAACAGCCGGCTGGATCAAATTTAAGTCGGGGTGACTCCGATTTCAGGACCCACGTGAAGTGACAGGGGTTTATCTGTTCCTTTGCGCCCTCCAGCAGGAGTGTTGATAACTGGGATGGAGTCCAACAGTATAAACAAACTACAACAAAAACTCCCGTCTCCCTC
The DNA here is from genome assembly GCA_013363375.1 of Menidia beryllina. Classification (NCBI taxonomy): domain Eukaryota; kingdom Metazoa; phylum Chordata; class Actinopteri; order Atheriniformes; family Atherinopsidae; genus Menidia; species Menidia beryllina. The sequence goes on along the minus strand of JABUIW010000071.1, from coordinate 3,430,277 downwards.
CACGTCCCTCTGATACAAATGACTGAGTCGGACGCTTCCCATTCGACATTCTCATCAAAAGGCTTCTCACCTGCTTGTGCATCTCGATGTTCAGCCCGTATGACATTTCGTAGTACTGCAAAAAGGTAAGATCAAGGAGAAGGTTAGTCAACGGGGGGAAACATCGCAGGACGATTCACGACTTGACGTCGGACTCACCATGACATAGTGTCTCTGCATCTCGGTTTTCTCGCTGGCCAGTTTCTCGCATTCCAGTTTCAGGCTAGGAGGCAGGAGACATGAGTTGATGTTAGAGCAAGTCTGCACCAAAGTGCTGCCACGTGCAAACAGACAATGCAGATTTTATTTTTTTAAACGACCAGAAACCAAGCATTGCTTTGAGAATCAACATGTTTCGTGAACCAAAAAAGCCCATCGTGACTGTCAATTTTTTTCAGAGATGCCACTAGAATATTGTCCCTGTGAGGCACTGCATCTTATTACTTTAAATTTGCATGGTGACATCTAAGCAGTGGAAGGAGGAAAAAAGCAAGGAAAGAAAAAAGAAAAAAGAAAAAGCTGTTTGGATCACAAGCAGCTTCCTCCTGCACACACAGGCACTTACTCAGCAGGTGCAGCGCTGTAATTAATGGATCAATGGACAAACACACAAACCTCATCATATACTCTTACAGAGAGAGGAAGCTCAAACTGCAACGTCGACAAAAAAAAAGAAAAAAAAGAAGCCATATAATGAGGATCCATTTTAGACTAAAGCCTAACTCTTTAAAAGCTTGTGGTCACAAAGAAGTATGAGTAACTTCTAATGAGAAAATCATCAGGTGTGTAATGTGTCGAGCCCCCCCCCCTCACACACACACACCCACACACACACACACCCCAAGTACTGCAAAATTTTAAAATGCTGAAAGGATATAGATCTTACAGGCAGCAAAAACATTTTTGGCTCCTCTGAATGAGAATTTTAAATTTCCAATGTCTCAGCTGGTCATTGATAGTTGACCATTAAAAAATATTTACAGGCTTGACAAGACATCTTTGTCCTGGTGGATATTCTCAGAGCATGTACGAACTACTCAGGTTTTTTTTTTTTTTTTTTGCCTTCCAGACGGGTGCCTGACTGCTGTTGGGATTTCACTGGTATGAAAGCGTTTGATGTGGGTGTCTGCAGCATTAAGCATGCAGCTCATTATCCTCAGTTCAGCCTGTTCTGCCCCGGGATTGACCAGAAAACTGGACCACTGGTTCATCTCACCAGGTGATTGGGTAATAATTATGAGGTGGCCGGGAGTGGGCGATTATTATGCATTGGTATCGTGCTTACGGTTCTGCCCCGCGGCAACGTATTTCACACTTCATCATGTCGGCTAAAACAGTATTTCACACCACTTGCACTTGCAGAGAGAGACATGAATACCAAGGTCGATGGGGTTTACCTGTGTTTAGCAGGTGATAGATGGACCCCAGACAAATGAGGGCTACAGTGCTGGTGTCTAAGCGCCAAATGGAGAGTTAAGAGAGTGTATTTCTGCAGCACCTTTCATAGGTCAATCCAAGAAGGATTCATTAAACGATCCTAAGTTGAAAAAGCATCTCTCTTATTTGGCATTTCGTGACATTGCATCATGCAGCGACACTAAACAGAGAGAACATGAAACAACGTGTCCTGCTGGATGCTGCAAACATGACTGGTGCAAGGAACAATCTGGAAATCTCTCGCAACTTTTTGCACCTTCAAACCCTAATCGAGGAGTTGTTTAAGGATTTAAACTTAAGCATTTTCATCAGCACTGGTATTTTCATAGTTTGCTTGTTTTTCTTTTCTTTTGGCAAAGCATTTTCCCTTCTCACTCCACGTGGCTTTGTGTTTACTATAAAAGCTACAAAACACAAGAAAAAAAGGCATTGCTTTACTTGAACAGTGCAATATTGTTTGAAATAATTTGCTGTAGTTATTTACTTTTACTCTCAGTTAATAAACCAGTTGCTGTGCCTTTAATATGAAGGAAGATAATGCAAACAGCTATTATCTATTCAATGAGCCATAAGTGGGTTTCCGTGAAGAGCTGATGTGGCCAAAAGCGTAATCGTCCAAACTCTCACCTGTGATACTGTGCTTGCAGGAACTGGAACTCCTCTTTGATCCGGTCGCAGGACTCCGTGACGGTGAACTTAAACGGCTGCCCCGGCTGGTGGGGGACCTCGACCCAAACCAAATAGCGTGCGAAGGAAGAGAGCAAGAACTGAGTGACCAAAGTTCAGTGTCATGACACACACACACACACACACACGCACTTACACAGGCGGGACAATAGGCCTCTATGATGGCCCCCCTTTGCTCTCACTCAGTCTCCTCGCTCGTTAACCCACGCACACTCTCGGTCACACACATCCAGCTGCAGCACTTTGACAATGAGCGCAATTGTCCGCGCGAGCGCGCAGTGGCACGAAAACTTGATCTAAACTGATTACGCATCAGGCGCGCGGCTATTCATCTGCGCTGTTTTTTTGACATCTTGCCTCGAATGCTCTCTACTTACCGGATGCCGTGCCGGCGGGTACATCTTGCTCAGATCTCGAATCATTAAAAATGTATTGTAAAGTTCATCCACACGAAAGCGAAATGTGCGAGAGATGGTTTCCCCCCTCTCCCTCCCTCCCTCCCTCCGTGCGTAAAAGGTCAGTCTCTGGCTGGTTGCTTGGAGTGCGAAAACATCCTCGGAACAGTGGCTCAACAAAGAAAGCAGGGGAGTATTTCAAAAGTCCACTCGGAATGAGGATCAAGGCAAAAGTTGCCAGAGCCTTCTTCGATCTCTCCAACGCCTCCCTTTATGCGCGTAAAGCTCAACGATCTTCCACCGGAGTTAGCAGGAATCCTCGATTTTTCTCAGAATGAGAAATGAGAATGAGGCATCAACTTTTTTGGCACATCGTGACCCAGCCCGGCCACGGCTCAGCCTCTCCAGCTGTTCCCCGCTGTCCACCCTGGATGTCCAGACGCGTCCGTCGCCGCTCGCGTCTCGGTGCAGCCTGCCTCACCAACTGTACCAGTCTGCTCCTGCGACGCCAAATTTAGAAGCAACCCAGTCGTGGGAGCGCAATTACATATTCACAACAATTACCGGAGCTCGTGGCGTGACGTCGGGACGTGTAGTTTCATTTACGGTGAGCGATAATCAGCCCTGCAGACGCGCGTCTCCGGTAGAGAACTACAACTTCCCTGCGCCTCCGTGAAGCCCCTCCACCCCACCTCCCAACCTCCACCCCCCACCCCCCACCCCACCTAAAGCCAATAGTGTGTGGTCCGGAGGAGGAGCGGCCATTAATGACAGCCAATGGCGACAGAAAGCGAAGATACCGTGCCGCATCTTCGCGTCAGTCATCCGCAAGTTGACCAATCGCGTCCAACGAGGATGCGAGTCCAGAAGGCCCCCACGTGGGGACTCGGTCTTGAACGAGAGGATGTCACAGGGATCGATCCGGGAACTATCTGTTGACTTATGTGTTTTTTACAGTGACTCCCATTCAGAGTTGACCGTATGGCCTCGTCGCGTTTCAGTCTTTATCCTGTTGTTTAGCGAAACGTCTATTGAACCGCCTGGTGTTATGTTCACAAAATGCACCTTTAACCTGGTAATTAAATTCTCATTTAGCTCCCTGTTGGCACTTAAACCTGCATGCAGAAGATGTAAATCATCCAGAGGGGAGCTAAAGTAACATGAGCGTGTAAGAATTATTATTAGAGCTGAAATGGCAGATTGTCACGAGTTGCATGCTAATTAGCTCCTCTTAATGTTTCTCCTTTTTTTTGCTGTACAGTTAAGAGAAATAAAAGATCACAATAATAATGAGTAATGATTCCCCACAGAGCAGGTTAAAATAACAGGTTGAAAGGCGTTGGGAAATGTTTGGACTCCATGCTGCACGTCCTCTATCCTCATGACGACCCTTCAGTTCACAAATGAGATTGTGTCAAGCATTACCTGTGGACGTTTTTACTTTTAGCTAGATTGGTTTAGAGTTCTGTCTAATTTATCCGTTCAGCTAAATATGTTACGGCCGTAACCCATTTGCTTACCTCTCTGGAAGGTCAAAATGTTGGATTTTCATGCACTGCTATACATCAGTTTACACTATAGCTCAGCTGGGTTATTTATTTAGACTCCTCTCCTTGTGCAAGTGTACAAGCAATCGATTTATTGACTAATGTCTTACTGTCACTGCAACAGAGGGTGGCGATATGCTCCCTTCAGCATGTAATTATTGAACTTTTGTTCGGCATGTTACGTTGCAGATCAGAACACCTGTGAAATGATTCGGCTACCACCAAATCAGAACCAGTTTGCCTCACGCAATGTTTGTTGCTCTGCGTTATGTTTTCTTTTTCCTTTGTTTTTTTGTGTTTGGTCTTTAGATAAATGAGGCTAAGTCCATCGTCAGTGGATATTCGGTTCTTCTTCCGTTAATTCCAGGTCAAAGCCTGAGGTAATGACTGTGGAGCACAAGCTGCTCGGGCCAGTGTGAGCCACTCTCAATGTAACAATGTAGGAGAGCATCATCCTCCAGCTGAATTGTTTATGAGCACGCACCAAAAAATGGGACTTTGTACGATTTCTGTCAGGACAAAACATTTCCATGTTAAACTGTTTATCAAATCGGTAGTATTTAAATGAACAATCATAACAATTTGATTTAATCTTTCAAAGATACCAGTTGCTTTTGTTCACTACTGTGTGGGTCTGCCGATGGTCTGCTGTTTCTGCCTTTGTTTGGCAGTCTGCTGGCTATGTTGTTGATGATTTTGGTGGGGAATCTGAAGTGCAAAAGTTGTTGTGTGACATATGCACTTTGAGCCACTGTAACAAATCCAATAACGGTAACTGATAGACTGAAGAGATTAGGCCACAAAAATACTGTTGTTGTGCAACTTCAGTTTCCCAAAGTTGTCAACTGTACTGTACTGGGTTCCCTCGAAGCCTTGATTTTAACATGGTCTCAGAAAGAAAATATGGGGTTAAAAAAAAAATCAGATTTCCCTTTGAAATGAGATGGAGTTCAAAAAGATGAAGTAACTGTTCGGGTCATTTTCAAGCAGACAACCTGAATACACAATACCAATTTTTTTGTATCGGCATCGCTAGCTGTCTAAATACACTTTATGTATTCTGTATGCTCATGCACACAAAAGGCCATCGATGTAAAATGACTCAAATGGACAAAAAACAGGAATCAAAATCACAATTTCCTGTGTGTTACCCTTTAAGTGCAAGAATCTAATTAACCCTGCTGAGTAAGGAAATAATACAACTTGGACTCTTACGGCTTCCAGCATTTACGCTGAGGGAATGAGTGTATATAGTGTGTCCACCGGCATTTGTGGCTTTTAGTATATCTTTAGTGTGGGAGGATGAAACACACTGTTGCTGGCTCAGCAGTTCTTTTAAACATAGGATCTCTAAATGAATCATTTAGCAGATCTAAGTGACTGACGGAAAAAAAAAAAACTAGAGTTAATAATCCAACACATTTTCTTTCATTTTCTTAATCTATCATCCCTAATTAGAGCTGTTCAGAATTAGATTTGATCTGCCGTGTGCACCTGTCTGAAAAAAAGGGGACGACTCCTACAGCTGTTACATGTTTCTTCCTTTTATGTTTTTCCTTTCACGCGTACTGAGATACAAGTCCTCCCTCCTCGCTCTGCCTCTATCTTCTCTGTCCTTTCTGCCAGTCTCTCCTACATTCAAAGCGTTGTACACACATACACACTGGCCCGGCCATTCACATACACACCTCCATCCAGCACACATACAAACTAATATCTCAGGTAAGCACGGGGCCTAAAGTGACCTGCTGTTGTGCCGCGCGAATCCACTAAGGCTGTGAAAAGGTAATATTGCGCCCTTCCTTTTTTCCCTCTAGGCTTTGAGGCATGATGTGGACGAGCACAGGAGGTGCAGAGGTGAGGGAGGGGGGCAGGTGAGGAGGAATAAACAGATTTATTTGCCTGCGCCCCTCTCTGATTATTTTGCCCCTGCCTTTTGTTCCAGACCTTATGAAACCCAAATGTCAAGTGAGGCGAGGGCCTCATATCGAGTCCTGTCAATCACCGCCCTCTGCGCACCTGAAGCTCTGATGCCGGATTATTGGCTTCAGCACAAGGGCTGCCTCCGCCGCCAGGCCCGCGTGCGATTCGACAGACGTTCTTTTTCTTTTTTTTTTTTCCTTAAGAGGAACTTCATTTGGCAGCTGATGCGCAGGAGATTGCAAAGGAGCCGATTTTGAGGGTAGACGGGTAGCAAAGCCGAATGTGTGAGTCCGTGTGTAACGATTGTGTAGATTGGCTTACCCGGGAAGAGATGGGGGAGGGGATTAAGAGAAGAAGGCTGGCTTGACAAGGGCTGTGGTGAGGAGCGGGGGGGGGGGGCAAGGACTCTGAACCTTAACATCTCGCCGAGTACACTGATGTCAACCAGATATCGATATCTGCACACGTGTCTCTTAATCTTTTCTCTTTCTTTTTCTGCTTCGCCACACAGTCTTTCCACAGTTTGGGCTCACATTTCCTGTGTCATTACGATCCCGAACACCGCTCTGTCTCACAACGGTGGCACACACCTGCTTCTCACTGTTATCTTCCTGCAGCATTCTCCTCACTTTTACCTATCTGTACATCCTCAAATCCACTTTGCAGCGGGAAACAACAACAGCAGATGAGCTAACCTACACAAAGCGGGATGTCTTTTCTCAACAAAAATGCCGAATGTGAAAAAAACTATTTAAAAGATCCCAATAGGAATGCGCAGCGGGCTTCCATGATACCAGGGCAGAGCCAAACTGTGAAACGTGTCCCGGTAGTCGAGCAGATGGAGTTGCAGATAATATTAAACCTTGAACATTCTAAGGATAGAAAAAGTCACCATTTACTTCAATACAAGAGGTTCACCTGTGCCAGAGAGTCCATTTGGTATCCATGGACTGCCTACAGCCTCTGAAATGTGCTGCCGGACAGCTTGTATTTTTCTACGTGGACCAATGAGGCGCTAATCCTGTCTTCATACTGGATGGGACTGTACTTTTCATCTTTATGAGCTGATAGTTTTACACAGGAGCCTCAGTGGAGATGTTATTGTAAGGAGGAGAAGAGTGGACAGAGCTTGCTGTGTTTTTGTAATAAAAATGGACAGATTCCTATTTGTTTGCAGGAGTGAAAACTGGCGTGGAAACTAGTGTGTATGTTGTACATTTCTGCACCTGTGCAACATAAAGCGCTGCTGTGAGATCCCTTTTGACAAAAAAATATCTGAGAAGAAAGAAAATTAATTAACTTTAGTCGGGTGTGAAGAGACAACTGTCTATTTTCAGCCACTGCAAAGAAATCAGGAATGAAGTCTAGCTACCTCGTTAATGGAGTCAAAAAGAGCTCAAAGGCCTTGTTCTGAGTGTGTGAAGACCTGAATGCAGCTGACAAAGGTAAAGATATAATAACTGGCTGTATTTCTCCGTGGAACTGATAAACATCTCACTGTCATCATAGATGTTCCGCAGTAGTCCATAAAGCAACTAATGACATGGATGGTTTTAGTAGGTCAAAGTGGACTAGAGCGCCAGCCAAATTCATGGTTTAAGTTCCAAATGGATGGCAACATTTCCAGACTTGTCATAATATTAATAGTAATGATAATTTTGCATCAGGTTTAACAGCCAGCTTAATGTAACCCTAACCCTAACCCTCATTAGCTGCCATATCACATTGGAATAAGGCGGTTTAGTCGAGGAGCCATGCTTCTCATTTGAAAGGAGGAAAATTGACACTTTATGAAGCAAAAGAGAGAACCGGTTCTGGAATTTGACAATGCAGAGTGGCTGCAGGACCTTGCATTTATAGTGGAAATTACAGAGTTCTTGGGTAATCTGAACAAAACCATGCAAAGCCGTAACAGAATTGTAACACAGCTTTGTGACAGCATGCATGCTTTCCAGCCGTAACTGGCTCTGTAGGACACACAGCTGTCACACAGCGATCGTAGCCATTTATCCTGTTCATGAGCTCTGCCTATGACAGCGCTGGCAGGTGACATGAATCGGCACAAAGATTCCAGCGGCGTTTTCACCCGTTTAATGAACTTGAAACAGGGGTGCCTATACTTCTCTCCCTATTTACAGTCCTGATATCTGATCTGCCTGTTGACATGCAGCTGGAGATTATTAATTTCCCGTGTGATTCTTATTGGAAGAGCAGATTTCCCTCTGTGAGCTTTGACAGATTTTATCTCTTCCAAGTATATCATAAACTTACCTCCCCAGCAGTAAAGGTTTTGTTTTGTTGTTTGCATCAACTTGCCTTACTTAGGTTTTTTCCTGTAATGAATATCAACAAAAAAAAATCCCTTCAGGCTCAGTCACAAGCACTTAAATCACATTTTGAAATTGACAACAGGACAAATATGACAGCGAGTTTCAAGAAATAGACAATTTAGTAAAATCCTTCTTTATAGTAATTCCTCCTTTATGTTAACTACTTCAAGTTAGGCGATGTTAGGCAAAGTTCAATCAATAAATATAAAATATCCAGATATTCAGGTGGAGTCTTTGTTTGGTCCTCACCGGTGACATTGAAAACCTTTTACGTTTTGATGAAACCGTGTTGCTTTATCAATCTTGTTTATACTTTGTAAAATGCTTTTATCCATGACATGATTTCTTGATCTCTCCTCAGACTAAATTCTTGTGTTTATGGCCCCTTACCAAAGATGCATTTAACACTCCCTGATTTTGGATGTTGTTTTGCCACAGGCAAAACAAAAAGCGCTTGCATGAATGAGTTAGGATCTCCCAGAACCATGGAAGCCCCAAGCTAACCAAGCTATGTCTACCTCACAGTCAGCTGAGAACTCTTGCATAATTCCAGTGGAGTCAGAGACAAAACATGCTTAGACGTATTAGGCAAGTGCACAGCAAAAAATTCCATACAGATGAATGAGATCTGAACTCAGTCCGCCGGGAGTAAAAGCTGGATCTACACGCAGACTAAGCTGCATTTAGCAGCATTTTATTAGCAAGAAGTGTCAATCCAATACTGTTTAAAACCCTAGAAACTAAATTGATTTCTATTGCACATCAGAAGAAGTGTTTAGCTTATTCTTCTTCAATGATTAACGACAAAATTATCTTTAAAATACTAAACAGGACACAGTGTAAACAGAGAGCTATCGCCAGCTGCTTACGGACACATTAATAAATAGTTTATGACTGCTGCTATCACTATTCTTAATGCACAGGGCAGCCACATGGAATTTTGAGGTCATCTGGTCAAAGTCTTTGAATGCAAATTCAGATAATGAATCTGTAACTCAACAAAAATGGCTCACTGTAATTCCAAAGGCCTGTGAGCAAATCCACACGTATATCCACACGTCATATTTGATGTGCAAAAGTAAACGTTTACCAAAAAGTCCCTTTGGGCATCTGTTAATATATTCTATAGAATTCAACTAGGTGAAACACATTAGTACAGTCTCAGCTCCAGTGAGGTTCGTTTGTACGTTTAGCAGAGCTACAGATGTTCATGACTGAGACTGAGACCTTGATGAGGCCTTGGCTTTTTTCGCATGCATCTTTCCTTTCACAAGATATCACTTACAGCACAAAAACTGGTTTATTGTGATAGAAAAGTCAATCTTGGCTGTGAACCTACTCATAATTATTGCACCAGAAAGGGAATGAATCACTTCAAGATCAAACATAGAATTGAGAAATAACACTCGTCCATTCATAACTGACCAATATGTGTCAGCTTGGTTTGAGAGGTTTATTTACAATAAGTTAGGCACAATGTTCTTTCACTATACATCATACATAAATTACAATAGTGATGAGAAGAAGAACGATTAAGTACGTGCTACATCGTGTTTGTGCCAGGGTTCAGTGTCTAATGCCATTTCACTGAGCGCAAACCACTGGTTCATGTTCTTAAATCTCTTGTCCTTACAGCAAGCTGTGTCTAAATCCCCCACGGTTGCCCCTTTAACACGTCATTAATCCCTGGCGGCCACCTCTTTGAACAGAGAGCTTGTGTGACGGGATAACCAGGCCTCCTCAAACACAGACAGAAAGGCAAAGGCAGCGCAGGGCCGGATTTACTCCACTACCAGCAGGTTAATCCTGCCTCCACACTGAGTGAACGAGGGGAGGCGTGGATGTGTGTGTGAAAGTGTGTGTCTTCATTTGAGACAGTTAAGGATTGCCTCCATCTCAGTAATGACTCTGGGGGAGCATCAGCATCTGGTGCTCAAAGTCATCCAGTCCTCCTCCCACCCCTGAAAGGAACGTACAGATTGCTGCCATTTCTTTATCAGATTACAAATGGAGGGATGCAAGAGCTGTTCCGATAACAACTGAAACAGCATGAGGCGAACAGATGACAAGCAGAGCGAGGTGCTGAAGGAAAATAAAAGGGGGAAAGACTCAATGGAGAACAATTAGTTACTCTGGAAGCAGAAACATTGAGGAGAGAAATCCTGGGAGGTTCGGTGGAGGCAATGATTATTTATCTATTTTGGCTTCAATGAATCTATAAATATTTATTCTGCGTTGCTGCCAGAGAATATGGTAATATGGTAATATTTTGAAATGAGAACAATTCAAAGATTATACACCCAGAGCAATCCTGTAAACTCATGATCTTATCATTTAAACTATGCCTCAACTCCTGAATGTTTTTTTCCCCTGTAACAATACAATTCTCTTACCACGTAGGTAACTGGTGTTCAGTTTAGTGTATCATGCTCATACGGAAAGAGTCAGTCTGCTTTCTTTTACTTTCTGCATTAAAAAAAAGCTTTTACTTTTGTCTGCTGTACAGAAGAGTCTCAGACAGCCAGTCTCCTCTTCAGTCTAAAAGACTAATCAGCCACTCAGCACGGCTCTGGCTGCTAACCAGGACTAATTCTGCCTCCTGCTGGTTAGTGACACACACTGGGACAGCCATGATTGGCTGTTACGCAGCAGGGGGTACACCTCTGATTGTCTGCTTAGCATATTTCCTCCCCTCATTCTGATGGCACATATTCGCTCCTGCCTTCTCCAAACATTGCAATGCAAAGGAAGCGTGGATGTGTGCGAGCGTGTGCGTGTGGGTGTTAAACAGTATGTGGCACGAGGGTGAGTGGGAAAGCAGAATCCATACCGAATTTTCCCTTTCCCCCATCCCTCCACGTTATCTGTATTGTTACACCTTTCTTTTTTTGTCTTATTCTCTTCTACTTTCGGCACAGATCAGACAGAATGTCACCTCTACAAACTGCCACGAGCTAATAAGCTGTTAGCCGTGTTTGTGTTCTTGACTGATGACAGGATCATTTACTCTGGTCTCCAGCTGGCTCTGTTTGTCTGAGGCATCTCATTAACATGGCAAATTAGTCCCACTCAGTTAGGGTCCTGCCTGGCCCAATGAGAAGTGACTGGAATGCAAATCAATCAGGAGGGGCGGGGAAATGGAAACCGCAAATTTGTGACCAAGAGGAGAAGATGAGAAATGTTGTGCAAACAGGAAATTCAAGACATGTTGTTTACAGAAAAATTAAAGGCTGCATAAAAATTATTCGACTAAACTTATGGAAGCCAATTCCTGGTTTTGAAGAGCGATTTGCCTCAAAGTGGATTGGGACTATTATCAGCACAAGGACATGAAGTGTAAACTATTGAATCATTACTCTAAATTTGTGAGTTTAATTCCCCTAAAAGCTCATCTTCGCTCCCATTCTAAAACCCAGATTTAATCAACAGCAGCCATTCATCAAATCTGCGAGAGGCCAGCAAGGCACTGTATATCACCAGATTAAATCAAATCCTGGGGAGGGGGAAAAAATCTATCAATATATAAACAAGGCTCGACATAATAACAGGCAGCACTGTCTGGCCAAGTAACCTTGTTTGTCATCATTTTTTTTTTTGTCGTTCTGCTAAGTGAGCCGTAAATACATTCCAAGTGTAAAACAACCTCTTTAATTCAATATTCTGTCATCAAGTTTTTCTCCTCATCAGCAGGATGTTATCGATCATGCTTTCACCAAAGGAAATCTGCATTTTTTTTCCCCCATGTTTGCTAATCAGCAAGTGCCTTTATGCTGTATTTCACTGAGCGCTGTGATTCATCATTCATCTCTACACTGCACAGAACCCGCTTTTGTTCTTGCTAGGCACAGAGCAAGAGATGACTGAGCCACTGGGGTTTTCTGGGTACATTTATGTTGTTAGAGGCGCGGGAGGCTTCTGTCTCGCCCCGTCTTTTTTTCTGTGTGTTTTACTCCCTTCGAGTCTCTGCGAAGCGGCGGCTGTCTTCGGTTTCATTTGTCGACAGGCCTGGCGGCACGCGGGGAGGGAACGGGCGCGGGAGGAGAGGAAGGGCCTGCCGCCGGAGAGAAGGACGAAGGTGGAGAGTGGGAGGGGGGAGCTGTAATGTAAGAAAATTGGAGGATTAGACGGCGAGCCCTCTTCCTGTCTGCTACACCCCCACAACCGCCGCCGTCACCTCCGCCTCCTCCTCCCCGTCCCTCCATCCAACCCTCAGACTATAATAACACGGCCTGACATACTGACGAGCACTCCCACTCCCTCTCCCTTCTTTTCTTCATTCCTAACAAATCTGTCATACCTCTTCATTCTTCCAGGCTTCATGTTCTCTCCCCCTTTTCTGCAGATCTGAAACCTTTAGTTCTTCCCTCTTAACTCTGTCTTTTCCTGGTAAAAGCAGGCTTACACTCCATTTGTGTCTCTATCTGTCTCACTCTGTCATCCTCGCTGTCCTCTTCAATTACTTTGCTCACTTCCATCATCAACCGCTCTAATCTTTACAAAGACCTGGCCCCATGCTTTTGAAGATGTGTAAGGCCTGGGTTTTTGTATGAGTAGCGGGGTGTGGAATACTGGCACCGACATCGCACAAGGGCACGGAGGTAGCGGTGGTGGCGACGGAGGGCTGAGGCTGAGCTATGAGCGGGAGTTCAGAGTGTACACAGAGGGGTCTGAAACGGCCTAAATGGATCTGCGATTGGACTCTCTGAGGTCGTCATCAGCCCAGATTGGAGGCCATTAGGGGCCTATTTAAAAGAATTACTTCCAGGATGCAATCAAAAACCCTGATAGGTAATCAATGGCAACTAGATCAGGGCACAAAGGCAGTCCATGTGTCTCAATCAGCCACCATTCAGCAGGACAGGGAGATCAGTCCCGGGCACAAACTGCACGGCATTCAGTCGTAACGCGTGCATGCGCGCGCAATCTGCAAATAAAATGTAACCATGAATAACCGAGAGGCGCGCGTGCACTCGCTCACACACACAGACGATGGTAAATCAGTGCACCACCTCGGGGACAACACAGTACTCTGACAGAATGTGCACACAAACACGCGAGTAAGTTGATCTGCGGATGGTCATCTTACTCTGTTTCTGCTTGGAGACAACCCCCCCCCCCCCCCTTGAGCTTTAAAAGAAGAACTACAGGGCATGAGGGGTTTGCGAGATGAAGAGGGTGATGAAAAAAGAGACAGACAGTGGGAGTAGAAAGATGACTGGGAAGGAGGAGGGAGGAGTAATGGAGAGAATAGGTAACAGTGAAGGAGGGGTGGAGGCTGTGGACAAACAGCTTGATTTATTAGACCCTCTTGTTAACAGGCCTTCCACAAGACATGCGCTGTACACAAGTGCACGCGCACGCACACACCTGCAGAGTTCAATGAGAGTGATGAGATGGGAGAGGATGGTAATGCTGCTCAATGATGTGTGGGTCGTTTAGTTCAGACTGACTGCGCCCCGTCTCCCCGACCATGCAGGCTCGCAATATGCCCCAGCAGGTGGAAAAAAGGAAGAGAAGGGGCGGGAAAAAAAGAGAGGGGAGAGAAAGTGCCAAGGCCATAAATTGGGTCAATATGCCTGGTTCATAAACAGAGCAGAACCCTCGAAGCAAACCGGCATGCTGAGGGGCAAAATTTAGCACCGGCATCCAAGCCAGGGGGACCTCTGGGTGCTTGCAAACACGCACACGTACATATGCAAACACAGAAAGGAGCCCGAGAATGTGCAATATCGCGATTTATTAGGTTATATACACCAGCGCATATAAATGGGGGAACACATATACCAATAGGAACAATAGTCCTGACATGATAAAACACCATCAAGTCGGGGATATGAAATACACCACGCTACCCTGCAATAAGATTACAGGCTATCAGCCCTCAGTAGATTTGCCAGCGGGAGTCCCCAGTATAATAAAATCAGATTAAAGGACGATCATATTTATTTCTAGTATATACAATAAATCACGGTTGCTCAGTAGCTCTTATTGTGATAGGCTGAGAGGCGGCGAGCCTTTGTGTACTCTCCTTCCTCTAAGTTGACATTAGGCTGTGTTTAATGAGCTTCAGGTGTCAAGGAGTTGGGAATGTAACAGGATGTGATGGCAAGGCTTATTGATTTATTGTTTTTCAAAGAAGTTTTTGTACTTTTGTTATTGCCTGGCTGTCACTGGTAATGTCATTTCGGAATGATTTCAGGTGAATAAAAGTTGAGGGACGCTGTGTACACGTAAGCATCTGCAGCCAGAAAGAAAATATTAGAAAAGAAGATGAGAAGTCAAAATGACTTCTGACACATTGACAAATCTCCTGGCAGTGGAGGAGGCAGAGAGGTACATATGCAGAACATATGCAGAGGGTTTCATTTGAACGAAATCAAAATAGAATAAATTAGTGTTGCAACAAATCCTCTGGATCCCACCTTCAACTTGCTTCCACAACTGCTAATACCAAGAAATGCATTGAGAATAAGACATTTGACTAAAAGATAAGGAACTATTATGTCACAGCTGGCATAGAAGAGATAACAGTGGCTATCCAAGATGATTCAATACCCTACATTGACTTAAATATGCCCAAAATGCTCTCCAGATGGACTACACATGTGGGTGTTGCCCTTCTTTAGGATCACCAAACAGGTTTAATATTACCAGAGAGGACATGAATGTGAATATCAGCTCCCAGCCTCACAAATCCTACTGAAAGAAGAATCTAAAGAGAAAGCACCTGTTCAAATGAATGCATTAAATGGCACAATAGCTCAATTTTCCCTCTGCACTATTTGTTGTATTAACAATTATTTATTTCGCAATCTGTTAGTATGTGACAGTGTTGAAGCCGCTGTCATGAAGTTGTAGTTTTTTGCACCAGCAGCTTTTGGGAGTGTGATATCATTTGTAGTACTAAAATCTTGCTTTGCCTCCCTCACGCAAGCAGCTGACCACACACGGTGAGGGAACTCTGATCCACTCATAAAAGCCCTCCTGAGCACAAAGCCAATTAGTGCTGTTTATACAGTCACACAGATTATTCACATAGTTTAAACATGTCTTTGTTACGTCTGAAGTTATGCAGAATATTCATGTGTCTGAATACCTGATCGCATAAATGAAGGCATCAGATACAAACCATAATAAATTGGTTTGTGTCTAATGCCTCAAAGGGGCTTAACTTTGCAAAACAAGCTTTTTGTTTCATTTACATAAGAAGGTACTTTGCTCTTGTCTCTCACAAAAGATGAATAAATAAGCTTCTGCATCTATTCCCAGCATGCTTTGTCCTTGCGAAGCCAAAAATTTGTTTGTTTCTGTTTTGTTCACCCTGTCCAAGGAAAGCAACTGTCCAAACAACACTTGCATCACAGGATAGAACAGCTTGTTATCATAGCCCGACGATTCAAAGAGGGTTAAAAGCCCAATTGGATTTAAATGAATCCACCGGAGAGGCAGTCACTCCATGTTTAGCGTTTAATGGTTTCATTAAATAAGTAAGTCAATTACAAACAATATCTGTCCAATAAAGAAACAAAAATCTTAGTGACCATCTTAAGACCATCAGATTCTTTTTCAAACTACAGTCATTGTGAATTGTACCACAACAGTATGACATTGATTGAAGTAAAGTTGGTTAAAGACCTGCGTCATCTCCCTGTAGCAAGTTTTGCAACTCAATTGTTTTAAGACAGGGATTTGAACAATGGCCTCTTTCTAACAAGCAGCAGACTGAGGCAAATGCGTAATCAATACAGGGATTTACAATGCAGTTTTTAATCTCCTGTCGTCTTAAACAAATATCAAACGGGAGTATTACTCCCAAAACACTCTCTTTGTCCAAATTGGCATTAGCATGCATAGCCCCTTTTGATGTGAAAAGAACAAATTGCGACTGTGCCCACTCACTTTCAAACAACTGCCTGAAAGGTAGGGCTGTGCGGCTCCGACTTCTCAGCTGTCTCCTCGCACACACGACTAGATGTGCCTTTTCTCTGCCTAAATGCCACACAATTATGTGTGACTCCCGCTTTGGCAGGCCAAGATAGTTGAGGGTTGTTGAGGAGTGAGATTGCACGCGTGAGTGCATGAGCGTACGTGTTTGTGTGCGTGTGCGTTGTGTGAACAGAGAACTCATCTTATTTACCCACCTTGGTGTAAGGGGTGGCCATCGCCCGCCCAGCTAAATGCCATGCAAATGCTGCTGCTGCCGTCAAGCTGCCAATCATGCCGGTCTTGGCATTCACGGCATGCCGCCGGAGCATTTACAGCGTCTGTGATCTTTACTAAATGAGAAATAACCCTAGCCTGTCCACGCCGGCCGCGGCGTTTAAACACCGCTCTCCTCATATTCCCACTGGAAAATGCTGTGAAGACGTTCCATTGTGTCAGTGGGAAGATAAAGACAACAAAAGGGGGGTGGAGGGGGTGTGGGCAGATGTGTGGGTGGTAAAGGAGGTGTCTTACTCCCATAGTACAGCCTCATTATGAAGATGTGATTTGCTGGAATGGCAGCGGTGGCTCCCGTCACTAATACCAGCTCCCCTGAGCCATGAAACAGCGCTTTATTAAACTTTATGAAAGGCTTAGCAGCCCAATTTATGAGCCTGCCTGCTGTGGACATAAGCGTGCAGAGACAGAGGAAACACTGGAGCACTAAATCAGACGAGATTACACGGGGCAAAAACTTTTACCCCCGACAGTACTTTTTCCATCACTCTATGCAGATATGTAAACACGAGGTGCTGTGTTTTATTGCTTTTACAACAAAAAAAAGAGAAAGGGGAAAAAACTGGCATTATACTGCTGAAAACAAGCAAAAGTACATCTCCAGTAATGAAAAGCATTATGAAGTGGTAGTCATAAAGGAGAATGATGGCCTCAAGATTGATGTGTGAATAATTAAGACTTCATATCTGTCGTCGTTTATTGTTGGATTTTTTTTTTACCAACAGACTTTTTTCTATAATATAAACTAAGGCTTGATAGTTGGTTTGAAGGGACATGTTTGTAAGACAGGCTGAACTTTCATATCTAATCCAGTTCCAAAAGATTTCAAATGGGAAATGAGGACAGATTAAGTTCTGCAGGTATAAAAATAAAGAAAAAAAGTAGTAATTATCAATTGGTTTCTGTAGTGATCATTCAGCATTGAGACAATTTTTTTCACTTGCAGTTGCATTAAGGCCAGGAATTTACATTTTACGAGCATTTTTTTGTTTTCTATTTTGCGTATTTCTGTCACCTTCTCAAAGACAAAAATTCAAATTACTCATACTTACAAACATGCTTATTTTGAAATTGCTTTGGATGTGTTTTATCTCAGTGTAGTGTTCCTACTACATTTAAGACACAGTACTGCAATACTGCAAGAAAATCAGGTAGAATATTCTTTTCTGACTTAGTTCGACTTTGGATCCCGTGGTTCCAGTGGTTGTGATTTGTGGTTGTTCTGTGTTTTTACATTTAGTTAGCTTCAGTAAAAGGTTACAATTATCTCCAATGTCAATTTACATGTAAATGTATTTACCCATGTTTTGACAAAAAGCACCACAATAAAAGATCCTAAACCAGTCTTTGTTTCTTCATGTGTTTGTATATTTTTAAAAAACTTTAATGACTTGAGGTTAAAAAACAACTATTCATGCCATCAGATCATTAAAAGAGTTCAGTCCACAAGGTCTGAGCCTTTTTCAAATACATTTTAGAATACCATTGATCAAAGTTTTCATTAGTGTATAATCCTATTTAAAAAGTGGTTTTGTTAATAGGCATTTATAATTACAGACATGGCAAGTCGTCTTGCTAACTTAATGCATCACATCTAAAATTCTACAAATTTTTATATGGAATAATGAGCCGATGAGGCACAATTTGTAATATTAATATTCCCTGTGATGCTTCCACAAGACACACTATACAGTGGGAATGGGCCACTCCGGGTCACTACAGCAGGAGGTTAATGTTTTATTTTTGGGTGGTTTATAATAAATGGGTATAGGATTACAAAGTCATCCAATAATAATGTGCATTTGTGACATGTTAATTGATAGTTCATTATCCTGATGATGAATTTGGGTATCCATTTTAACACCGTGCACTGTGGCTGCACAAATTACTCATGACAGTAATGATTAAACACAAATATAATGCCCTGTGTGCCGCTCGCTCCAGCAACTCCTCGTGGCAAAAAAAAAAAAAAGGCCTCATTAACTCGTCTGTCTTTGCTGACATTTTGTTATCACGCGGTGACAGGCACACACAGATAAACACGTACGCTAAATATTCACAAAACTGTTTACATTGGCAGGGAAGCAGCCCCGGAAAACACACAGCACACACAGATGCTCACATGCACACAGATCCCCAGGCAGCAATTAGTCGGGGCCCCTGAAGAGTTCCCTCCCTCGTCTCACTCGGCTGTAGGTGCAAATTAAATTTGTCTTAGCGCACTGTAGCCAGTATCTCATCACACGTGATCATGTCGGGGTCACGCACAACAAAGAAAGTTGCACTCTGGCATATTCTACACAATAAAGTACACGCATTTGGATGACAGAGGTGTTTAAACAGAACAATGTTTTTTCTTTTTTTTAATATATCAGTCTTGTAAACACCTCACTGATCAAAACAAACAGAAGCTTATCTCTCCTGCTGTTTTCATGGCATGATGCCCGTTCAGTAATTGTACCTGTATCACAAACCTCAGCCTTCACTTGATTTCACACAGTTCAGCTTTTTTCTTTTTTTTTTCACCGGCTCGTTGAAAACAATCTGTAGATTACCTCGTTTTCCTACTTCATTCGTTAACCAAGGTGAAATTACTCTCATGTGAGTAATTATTTTTGAAGAGGCCACCGTGTGTTTGTGGAACAATAGGTGAGTCTGTCGCACAGTGTCTTAGAGAGAACCAAAAGAAATACAGACACGGGGGGGACATCAAAGGTTAATCGCATTTCATCATCTCATTTCTTTTCCTGTTTTGGTGACAAGGTGTTGGCTTTGTCTTGAGTTTTTCTTTTTGGGAGGTTATGTCCTGACATGATGCAGACCAATTTAAGACAGACTAAGCGAGATTCATGCAGACAAAGCATGTCAGGTTTTTAAAAGTGTGAGCTATAGAATTCCTAAAATATAAATCACCCAGAAAAAGAAGTCTTCTAATGTTGCACGAGGACCAATTTGGTGTAGTTAAAGCCAAATTCGAAAGAAAAGGAAAAAAAGTCCTGTCTCCAAAGCAGCTCCTAAAACTGAAAACACATAAAAGACTTTGATGGGCCGCACTTCCAGCAGTGTGGAGACAAAAACAACGATGAACTTCTTTAATGGTTATAAGAACTCTGAAGAGCAGCAAAACAAAGACACAAAAGGCTTTTTGTGTTGTTTTTTCCACAGTGGCTCCACTGTTACAACTCTGTTAATGCGACAAATCATCAAAATAACACAACCCTGGGGAGGTGCTGAACACAATGGAGCTCATTCCTACTGGAATATTTCCTCGAAAGGGTAAATATGATCAGATATCTGACAGTAATCAGATATGCATGCATCATCTGAGTCATAGTACATTTGCTGAATCATCACAAACATTAGGCCTGAGTAGAAAATCTGCAAAACGTACAATTCTGTCATGCCGTGACTTGAAGGATACTTGCACCCCGGTGATTCTGAAGGAGTAAATGGCAAAATGACAATGTTCTGCAACACTTAAATGAATGACACTCTGTGATAAATGAATGACAAGGAACGGCAGGAACGGCTTGATGCTCTTTGGTTGAGATAAATACTCCTACAAGTGGAGAGCTTTAATTATCCCCAGTGTGTTTGTGCCTGAGAGCCATCACCCCTGCTTCACTGGAGATGCCTGGTGAACGAGACTCGCTAATTAAGAGTGATTTCCCCACATCCCACTCATTAATAACACAACAGCAATTAAAAGGTGGCTAGCAGAACACGGTGCTTTTGGTGTGAACAAGATTAGCCTCACGAGGCAGCGGCTTTCGCAAAGGAGACAAACACACGCACACACACACACACACACACACACACACACACACACAACAGGCGAGCTGGACTCTTCTGAAGAGATTCATCTGAAAGGGAAATACATCAGAAGGTGTTAGCAGGAAGAAGAGATGGTGTGGATACAAGGAACTGTGAAGAGAAATGAGACTAAAATTGGACAATCAGAGGGATAGAGGCAAAGAAATGAGGAAAAAAGCATATCATGTCAGATGAGGGAAGGCCATAAATGTACAAGGTGCTATGGAGGAGAGAGAAAGTCACAGAAGACCAAAAGTAAAATGCAGCGAAAAAAAAGTTGACGTTCCCTCATTTTCAGTTCTGTCTCTCTTTTTGTGTGAGTGGCCTTTAAACTAACTGTTGCATAAAGGACATTCAGTTTTATGGGCTCTCATAATAGCAAGGCAGACAGGTTAGAGAGTCTGTGCAGCTCTGACGGAAAACCATTTTAATTACCAACAATAACTGAGCCGGAACAAGGCATCTTAAAAAAAAAGTCATAGGATATAGAGCAAAAACAGCATACACATCATGTTTACACTCAGACACAGGTGCATTACATGTACAGCGAGGTGAAACAGCAAATACAGCACGCCAGCCAGTGACGCCTGTGGCTGTTTGCTATAAAAAGACGAGAAGGGTTCGAGGGATTCCTTTGCCAACACATGACTTAGAGGTAGGATAGATTAGAGTCCTGAGAAGTTTGGCAGAGGCTTCAGTCATGGGTTTGTCAGTAAAGTGATCACCGACCAGAACTGTGTTCAGTCCATTCGGCAGTCATTTGATGCTTTAAAACAAGAGAAGAAGAAGAAGATGAACTCGCGCGTCGCAATGAGTTTCTCGTGACGACAGGAACAGAAATATGGCAGTAGCTGGTTTTCCTAGAAAAAACCCGGTTAATCCTATGCTCTCTTTAACAAGTATAAAGTTTGTAGGCTACAGGGAAAGGTGTTTTTGCGATGTGACAAATGTCTGTTTCTTAGAACACTTCCGATTAAGTGACCTGATTACAACTCTTCTGACTCAGACTCAAGAAAAAGATATTACAGCCCAAATTGTAATGCCAACTTTATCTTAACGACAAGCCTCAGCACCACAAAACAACTGAAAAACCACGAGACCAAATGAGGAGCAGCATCAGGCAGCACACTGCTAGTTTTATTCGACCTTTCAGCTGGAGTTCCGAATGAGGTGCAGTAAACCTTCCCTCTTTTTATAAACACTAAAGAATCACAACTCAGTGAGTTTGCCTGTATCAGTGCAGACCTCTGATATAATTATTTTATTCTCTTCTCTTTGAGAAGCCCCAATGTGCTTTTAATCACATTTTTTTAATTTTTTCTCTTTGAAGCCAACACAGTTATCAGAAACACATATTTAAAACTCCCTCATCTCTTCCTTGTTGAGTTTAGGCGATAACATTACTTGGTTATGGTCAGAAAGCAATCACGGCTGGGGCTATAAAGTATTTATTTTACAACCACACTGTTCTGACATGGAGAGCATCAAGGACAACGTATCAATGAAATGGTCAGACACGTCAGACGTCTGTGGACATGGAGGGGAGCAGTGGTGTCAAAGCCTCCCTGTGTGTGTTCGGCCTTAAGCATCGAGCTGATCTATACGGAAACGGAATAAACTCGTTTAAGGATACATTCAGAATCTAACAGAATCTTTAAAGCAGGCTGCAAACGCGTATACAGTATCCATAGAAAACAGCTTCTCAGGGAACACTAACTGTATGCATATGTGTGTGTCTGTATAAAGAATATCAGTCACAGGAACTTTTGATGCTGCACGCATAGAGCTCTTGACGTGAGACTCAATCAGCGGGACTAAAGCCTGCATCTGCCTCCTCTGCCTTTGCCACCCCACTTTTGAGGAGACTAATCTCCACTGTAGGATGTAGAGGAGCCATTTGATATTGTCTTCCCCGGTGTTTTTCATTATCGCCGTCTTACTGCAGAATCACGGCGGCATTACCTCGACATTAATGGGCTTGACGGGATGAGAATCACCACACAATCCTGTCACAACCTAACATCTCTGCTTTAACTCTACACGCATTTCAAAAGCCTCTCTGCCTCTTCTTGTATTACACCATCTTTTTTCCCCCGCCTGAGGTGGATCTGCGGCAGGGTCATGGACAATATTTCTCGGGAAATTACCGAGAGGTTAGGTTTTTTCTCGTCAGAATCCGACCCACCCTGACATTTGAGCATAAAGAATTAGTCACCGTGTAGTTGATAAAGATCTAATATCTGAGTTTTAATGGGAAGGATTAAAAATCCTTCAGTGGGGTTTTGAAGCTCACAGCCTCAGCTGTTAACAGGATTAGTAATGAAAAGATTTTTAAAAATCTTATCAGGGAGTTTGCACAAAAGCTTTTACCAGAGGTGAGCCAATGACAAATTTATTGATTTATAAGGGAATTACACTCACCGGCCACTTTATTAGGTACCCCATCCTAGTAACGGGTTGGACCCCCTTTTGCCTTCAGAACTGCCTCAATTCTTCGTGGCATAGATTCAACAAGGTGCTGGAAGCATTCCTCAGGGAGTTTGGTCCATATTGACATGATGGCATCACACAGTTGCAGCAGATTTGTCGGCTGCACATCCATGATGCGAATCTCCCGTTCCACCACATCCCAAAGATGCTCTATTGGATTGAGATCTGGTGACTGTGGAGGCCATTTGAGTACAGTGAACTCATTGTCATGTTTAAGAAACCTGTCTGAGATTATTCCAGCTTTATGACATGGCGCATTATGCTGCTGAAAGTAGCCATCAGAAGTTGGGTACATTGTGGTCATAAAGGGATGGACATGGTCAGCAACAATACTCAGGTAGGCTGTGGCGTTGCAACGATGCTCAATTGGTACCAAGGGGCCCAAAGAGTGCCAAGAAAATATTCCCCACACCATGACACCACCACCACCAGCCTGAACCGTTGATACAGGGCAGGATGGATCCATGCTTTCATGTTGTAGACGCCAAATTCTGACCCTACCATCCGAATGTCGCAGCAGAAATCGAGACTCATCAGACCAGGCAACGTTTTTCCAATCTTCTATTGTCCAATTTCGATGAGCTTGTGCAAATTGTAGCCTCAGTTTCCTTTTCTTAGCTGAAAGGAGTGGCACCCGGTGTGGTCTTCTGCTGCTGTAGCCCATCTGCCTCAAAGTTGGACGTGCTGTGCGTTCAGAGATGCTCTTCTGCCCACCTTGGTTGTAACGGGTGGTTATTTGAGTCACTGTTGCCCTTCTATCAGCTCGAACCAGTCTGGCCATTCTCCTCTGACCTCTGGCATCAACAAGGCATTTCCGCCCACAGAACTGCCGTTCACTGGATGTTTTTTCTTTTTTGGACCATTCTCTGTAAACCCTAGAGATGGTTGTGCGTGAAAATCCCAGTAGATCAGCAGTTTCTGAAATACTCAGACCAGCCCTTCTGGCACCAACAATCATGCCACGTTCAAAGTCACTCAAATCACCTTTCTTCCCCATACTGATGCTCGGTTTGAACTGCAGGAGACTGTCTTGACCATGTCTACATGCCTAAATGCATTGAGTTACCGCCATGTGATTGGCTGCTTAGGAATTAAGTGTTAACGAGCAGTTGGACAGGTGTACCTAATAAAGTGGCCGGTGAGTGTATATTAGCTGCTTATCTGGTTCTAGTCATTGCTCCCTTTTTTTGTCTTTGCTAACTGGGGGGAGAGGGGGGGGATGAGCCAGTGGGTAAGTGACCGGCCCTCTGTAGCCTTTTATTGTGATGTGACCGTACATATTAAGCACCCGTCACAGCTGAACAGCCAGACCGTAAAAGCAGGAAGCAAACGGGGAGGCACGCTAAAGGAAACGTTTCTTTCAAAACTGTCAAGGACTAAAGTGTCTTGTGTTGCACGTTGAGAAGTTGTCGGCCTTTTTTGAAAACCACACAAATTACTTACTTATATATTTGCTTGAATTGGTTTGCTGCCGTTATTTTGTTGTCACAAATGACTGGTTACGGAACAAAGTGAGCCAAAGGTAGTGGAGTAAACTGAGCCAGGTTTGGGTCTGAGGAAACTGCAACAAGGATATTTAAATTGGTATTAGCTCATGTTTTAGATTCAGGTTCAGTCAGATGGGCAGCATACCCCAACTTGGTGCAACTTAAACACTGACTTCCTGGGAAAAATCTTTGCCACTGGAAAATCCTTCTTACACCATTCCAACCCATCCAGTTACTGATTTTTCATTTATACTGACTCACTTTCTCAGTTTTGTGGCTCTGTGATTTTAGATTCTGAAGGACGATCTCATCCCATCTGTGTTCCAGTTCTGTATTGAATTTCAGTTTCAGGTACTGTATATATATGGATGTATGAACGTTTTAAAAAACTCACATTTACAAATTGAAAGTGTGTAGGAACACAGTATTATCGTAGTTCTAAGGCCTGAGCAAAGTGGAAGGTTAAGGAAGGAAGATAGTGGAAGGATAAAGGAAGGTTTTTGTCACAACTTAACAGGGAAGGTTTTTGTTTACATTGTACTTTTAGAATTTACTCAAATAAATGATAGGAGCTACAATCTTGAGGCCCTGTGACCTCTTGCTTCAAATTTGTGTGCGTGAAAGGCACGCAGGACCTTCTGTGGTTGTCTTCCAAATTTGAAAGTGACAGAGTGATGTAGGCCTGCAGGACAGTTGACAAGTTGAATGTGGGCTCAAGAGTGCTGAGTCCTAAAAGTAAAGCATCGGCTACAAGAGAAAAGGTTTAGGTGGGATTAGGTATTTAAAGCTCAGGGTTGATTTTTATCAAATGGTTTAACTGGAAGAAATGATAATAAGTTAATATAAAGAAATATCAGGGTTAAAAAAACCAACCTTGATGTGCAATATTTTTAACCTCTTCAGCAGGACGTTTAGGACGATCAATAGGACCTGCGTTTTATGAGACTTTAGATTGAATAAAATCATTGGATGGCTTACTGTAGCTGGTCTGCCTCAGCCAACAGCGGATCCTGTTGTACTCCAGCAGGAATTGAAAGCTCTTGGCAAACATATTGATTTTTACATTTATCACCAGGAGCTTGCATAACAGTATAGATTTCCTTTTATAAGCCGGATAACTACAGCGATTGGTATGGTTTCTTAAACTTAATGTTCTGTTTTCTGCTCTGAATGTAAGTCTGCAATTTCAGCCGTGATCAAAATATGTAAATTCTTGGAGTTTCACATTCACAAACAGTGCGACAGCTAAGGTGATTCACCACTTTATTCTTCATCCACCTCGTTTTGCTTACATTTGTGGATCTGAGTAATAAATAAACAACTGTCAACAAGATTTCTTTTAACTTTAAGCCACATATTTCAAAAGAGGATCTGTATTTATGATCTTCTTTGGCACTGTTTAGCCCAGATGATACTTCCTCCATGAAATGCTAAACTAAGGGGGTAAATATGTTGTTTGTTCTTTTTTTAGAATTCCTGCTCATCAACAACTTGATTGCATCGGAATTGCACGAATTTGTTTAATAAATTATTTCGGGTCTGTACTGTACTCTGAAGACCCGTTTTAGCAGCGGTTTGTTGAATGTTTTGAATAAATGCTTCTCGACGACTTCATCCAAATTTATAACCCCGAATTTATATGTCCCTGTTTTAGGCACTGCGGCTTTTCCATTATTTGGAGGAAGTGTGACCGTGAATTGTGTCTGAAAATGTCAGTTAAAATTACTGCTGGAGCAGAGCGCACAGGAAACCGGCTGAAAGTGTTGAGCAGTGATTCATGCTGCAGTTGCTGAATATGCAGCCGGCCTTGG
Source organism: Menidia beryllina (assembly GCA_013363375.1). Lineage (NCBI taxonomy): Eukaryota > Metazoa > Chordata > Actinopteri > Atheriniformes > Atherinopsidae > Menidia > Menidia beryllina. Next base: position 3,404,098 of record JABUIW010000071.1, on the reverse strand, counting down.
GCACACCGAGGACTGGTCATCAAATCAAGTCTCATTACAGCAAAGGATGCATAAAGAATCTTATTGATGATTAAGTACGATTAGTGCCAGTTCCTTGTCCTGGGAAAGGCGTCCGGCTAAAGATGACCCACAGGAAAGACCTCCACCTTAAAAAGCTGCAGGAAATGATGTGGCATTGACTTATCATACTTATCAGTTCTGGCATTAAGCAATATCAGAATGGCAGAACATTTCTGCCATTCGGCACACAAACCCTCGCAGCAGGTCCAACATCCTCCTCCCGGGAGACCCACAGTCAACACCAGCTTTCAGACTTTCTCCCCAGCTCTTGGTATTGATATTTGCTAACAGCCAAAATTACTTTTTGGAAAGAATCATCTGGGATGTTATATAAAATAATAACTGCTGGATCAACTTTACCTTCTGTTTCATTACATTTCAAAATGAAAGTAAGAAAATGGCAAGTTATTTTGGTGGTCACAAACTAGACTATGAAGCTCAGGGCTTGCATTTCATGAACACCCACCACCTACATACCTTCTGATATTAAAGTATTGGGTAAAAAGGTAAAGAGATGGCGCTTCAAATAGTAATGGCGCAAACAATTTTGATAAGTAGCAGTACTTCATATATAAATAGATGGAACTAAACCTCAACCTACAGATTAAAAATCTCGTCATTCAGAGTGTCTGGAATGATTGTGGGGCAGTTTTGAATCCCAACTTGTACTATAGAAGACTTCTGTATACCATCTTAAATTGAAATATTACCTAAATTATGCTCCTTTCACTAATGGCAGCTTATGAATAAGAACTAGATTCATATTATTCCTTCATATGCTACAACAATAGTTTCAATATCAATTGTTTCAAGGGAGTACAACTCCATCTGGTGTTATTCAAATGTCCACCTCTGTGATTGGATCATATTCTCTGCCCACAGTGGCTGCAAGCAGCGTTCGTTTTTCTTTTTTTATCTAAAATGAAAATATTTTCGGCCCTGAAGGGAATGTTTTTTTCCTTCAAACATTATAGCAGAGAGCACATTTCCGGAGGATGCCGGTGTCTCTCTTCAGCCGAGGACATTTTGTCTGTGGTGCTGAGTTGACCTTATCAGTGGAAGCCTCACCAACACTGTCAATGTCTGAGTGTGCTGTGTCTGCATGTAGGCATGACAGCAGGAGAACAACAATACATTTCATCTATAGTTCTGAACTGAGCAGCAGAGACACTTACCTGTCTTCATTTTTTGGTTCATTTCTTGCGTCTGTGATGGAATTGGATGAATCGAACACACTAGCCCATTGATTATGGCAAATTCAAGTTGTGCTTCGGCTGTGTGAATTTCATCAAAATGACTGTGAAGAAGTGAACTTGTGTCTCAGTGAAACCTTCGTTCTAAATAATATTTAAAAATCTAATGAATCATAATACATCGTCACTAAAGCTTTGACTAATGTGGCTGGTAAAAGCGGACATTACTATGAAATGAGACAGACATCTCCCCAGGGTTTTAGCCCCCCCCAAAAAAAAAAAAATCTTGATGAACACTTCCACCTTGAGGTTGTTCGAGGTAAAAACATCTAGTTTTGAAACAGAGTCCTCAAGGTTATTGTACACCTTTGCTTTTTTGATCAAACACAAATGGTTTTACAAATCCTTTTACCTTTTTATTATGACTCAGGTTTCCTGATCTTCTAACGGACTTCTTGGAAAATTGAAAATGATAGAGAAACATTTTAGAATTTGTCCATATCAACATTGTTTCAGGACCTTTTTCAAAACTTTGAAACATTAGTTAAGGAGACGTTTTAAGGGATCCAACACACGTACATAATATGTACATATATCGATTTTGAGTGAGCTCAAAAACTAGTAGAAAAATACAATTTTAACAATCTTACTGAACACCTTCCTATCAGAAAAAGCCCTACGCATTTGAAAAAAATGTTGGATTTAGTGGACCTTGTGGACACATTACATCACTAATTCCTGTAATGAATTTTGTATTTGACCACCCGCAGATTATTATCCTTCCCCTCCAGCGAAGTCAAAAGTCAGGGTTAAACACACCGTGCTGGCAGGTTGATGAACAGCCTCAGCAGGGCGGGTCAGCGGGGAACTGGCCTCTGGACATGCAGATGGAGGACTCAGTCCTGCTGCCCTGCTGATGTTTTGTAGTTTTTTTTTGTAGTTTCTCTCCTGCACACTGGGTCTGGGCGACTGCTTACCATCACAGGCCGAAGACTGACCTGTAGCTTTATTTTGTGTCACGTTTTAAGCGTAAACACAGCAGCAGGCTAAAAATGCTGTGTTTTGGTTGAAAGTTGCCTGTCTGTTGCAGCAGTATTGACATCACTGTAGCTATATGAGAGCAAATCAAAGGCACAAGACGAGAAAAGTCTATTCTGCTGGTTGTGTGCTTCCGGCTTTCATTCGGCTTTCTTTTGTTTGTAATTCTGTTTTGGGGGGGTTCAGTATTGAAACAATAAAACTGCCAAAGCATGGATTTTGATCTGGTTTAATTATCAATATATGGAAAGTTTTAGATTTTCTTGGGCCTCAAACTAGTCTTTTTTCCATTTCACTTTGTGTGAAAGGCATTCTGCATCATTTTAATATTCAGAGCCCCTTCAGGATCCTCCGACATTCCATGTTCACTCCGAATGTATTCGTAGTGTAATAATTAGCATGACTGCTTGTTTAAAACATCACATCTAGGAAACTAAGCAGTAATAGTAAGCATTATTTCCCCCTCACTTATGTTAATAAAATAATTCAAGAATTGAATAGGCTTTTTTTTTTTAAAATCAAACTCTGACAAAAAACCAACAGCTTTCAAATCATAAGGCCAACAGTTTTTACAAGTTGAATTTATTGGAATGTAAATACATAAGGTATCAAGAATGTCTTTGATTATGTACATCAAAGAAAGGTTAGTAAACAAATACTTTTTTAATATGAACTCTATATAAAAAATAGGTCTAAGACAGGAATAGCAACGGCACTGGTTTATGGCTCTCGGGAACAATAAATGAGAGCTTTAAAAAAAAGGCCAAAGGTGCATTTCTCATCTGTAACATCGAAGGCAACTACATACTTTTTTTTTTTGTTTGATTTCTTTTTTTATAAAGCGTACTTCATTCAGAAGTGCCACAGATGGAGGTTTAGGTGCTGCTGGTTTTACTGGTGCTCTTTGAGGAATTCTCTCATGTACTGGGCGAGGGCTTCAGTGTCCTCCACCGTCACCGCGTTGTACAGAGATGCCCGGATTCCTCCGACTGACCTGCAGGGGGAGATGAGATGTCGCGTTACAGCTCCACAAAGGAAGGTCCGAGAACCCCTCTGTGCGTGTGTGAAACGGACCTGTGTCCTTTCAGGGAAATCATTCCACGTTTGGAGGCTCCGTCCAGAAACTTCTTTTCCAGGTCGCCATCTCCTTCTTTCTTCCCGACGCGAAAGGGTACGTTCATCCGGCTTCGGCACGCCTCGTCTACAGGACACCTGAGCATGCAGACACACCCACAGCCTCTCAATCCATTTAGAAATTCACTCCCATTGGCACGGGGAAACACTAAGCTTTCCTGGTACAGCTAAGAGGAAACGGCTTGTCATTCCTTTCAGCAGTTGTGTACTCCTTTGCAGCATGAACTAATCTCAAAACCATGTTTTTTGTTCGTTAGACATCAGATGAAAACGAAATTATATGAGACAGACTCAGAAATCTATGTTTTACAAATCACTTCAGAGGGTGTTTCCACAAGCAAACGCAAAGTTATATTTTAAAAGCGGGAAGTCCTTAGCAAAAAAAATAATAGATTTGCAAGGTAAAGACAAAGATAATAAATTGTACTTAATCGGTTTGAAATTTAAAATTGTAAAATGTCACAGAGGACAATGGAAACTCTCATGAAAACCTGAATCTGAATCCAGACGGACGACGAGGGCTCTCTCTAAGAAGACCCTGTCAGGATTTTCTCCCTTGAACCGACTGACTTACGCGTAAAAGCCGTTGGAGGCGTTGATGATGTCATAGATCATGGAGGATTTCTGCTTGTTGAGCGTCTGCATGGCAGCGCTGCCGCCGTTGTTCTTGATCCACTCCAGAACCAGACACATGATGTAGATGCTGAACGAGGAAAAAAGAAGGACATAAAGAGTCCCACACACACACACACACACACACACAATCAAAATGGTACAAAAATAAATGAATAAATTGTATGGTCTTGTCGTCTTTCTTTCTTTTTTTCCCCCTTTCTCTTTCTGTCTAAAGGCTCTCTCTCCTTTCCACTGCTCTTCTTTCTTCCCTGTCCCTCTGTCAGGTTCGGCATTATTAGACACGTGTAAGTTTGGTAACAAAAATGAATAAATAAAGCAGTTTTGTGTAATCAAGGGGGGCTTCTCACTAACAAAGCCTCCCTTGGCAAAGCGATTTTGTTCAGCATAGCACGGCACTCAGATTTCAGTTCTGCTGCTGAACAGGACAAGGTAAAAAATAAATAAATAAATAAATAAATAAATAAATAAATAAATAAATAAATAAATAAATAAATAATTAATAAATACTGCAGCTGTTTCTGTTTGGGTTTTTTAAGGAACAAAATGGCTGTGTTAGAAACTCATCTCGACTTTGAAGACATTGCAAAACATCTGTAATTTAAAAAGGATGAAATCATGGGAGTGGAGGCAAATTTAAACCTCTTAAAACCTCCCTGATTTTCATTTCATTTTGACTCATTAGTTCATTAACAGTAGAAGCATTGAGGGTTTCTTTTTCCATATATAAAGCTAATCAACGGCCGCCGCCATTTAGCCAGAGGGCAAATTCTTTAGGAGAAAAAAAATCCAGATAACAGAAAACAGGGCTCAGCTAAACCTCTTCCAGTCGACTGATAATGGGATACGGAAAAACCCCGGCGGCCTGCTCGGACTGTACCTGAAACAGGGCGGCGTGTTGTACAGGGAGTTCATCTCGGCCTGGACCTTGTAGTCCAGGACGATGGGGCACTCCTTCAGAGCGTGGCCCAGCAAGTCCTCCCGCACGATGACCACGGTCACCCCGGCGCAGCCCACGTTCTTCTGCGCCCCGGCGTAGATCAGCCCGAACTGCACGGCCGGAGGGGGGGGGGGTTAACTCAGCCCTGACGGGCGCCTCCGGGCCCGGCGTCCCCCCCGGTCGGACGCCACTCACCTTGCTCACGTCCACGGGCCGGGACAGGAAGTTGGAGGACATGTCGCTGACCAGGACCGGCCCGTTGGTCTCGGGCGTGAAGTTGAACTCCACGCCGTGGACCGTCTCGTTGCAGCAGTAGTACACGTAGGAGGCGGAGGGGTTCAGGGTCCAGGTGGAAGGGTCTGGGATTTCTGGAGCAAGCAAGAAATTGCGAGATTAAACTCACAAAAAATAAATAAATAAATTAACTCATTGGCTGCCAAAGACATCTATAGACGTCAATTCAAATACAACCGTTCACTGCCAAAGACGTCTATAGACGTCTTTTATGTTTTTCAACGTGAGTGTCTTGGGGGACGATGGGTTAAGGCTTTTCCGTAAATATCGGCTTCCAGACAGAGTATGTACTAACAACTTTACCCTCTAGGGGGCAGTGCCACTTTTGATGGGAGATGAGCATAGACTGTAGGCAAATAAGAAAAACGCTATGGTTCGTTATGCGAGAAATGGCGCCGGTGAGACGCACGTCGATGAAGAAAGGAATAAGGTAGAAACAAATTTTTTTTCCTGATGATAGAAGAGAGTCTACTCTTTATTTTGGTGTGTTCGGTGTTTACATAGTCATAGCACAAACTATTCTGTGGCTCTTGAAAAATCAGTCAAAATGCTCAAAAAACAATATGCAATATGGGACTCTCTGTTCTGTCAATGAGTTAACATGGCAATGCACCTCAATAAGAACCCCTGGAGATTGCATCAACTTCATTAAGAGTCCTACTATCATCAATCAATGTGGGAGGAGATAACCCGGATTCCTTCAAAACCCCCAACGCAACAGCATAAAATGTACTATTTATGTATTTTTGTAAAATTGTGTAACGCTTACTCGGATTGATGGAATTCCAGCGAGTTAAAAAATAAAATTAGATGACAAAAAACACTTCAATCGCATGAGTGAACTCGTCTGAAAACCCTCCAATCAGACACAACCATGTGGAAAAGCCCGCTGGCATACCAGAGCCTTGCATTAGCAGTCGGGCCCATTGTTCCTTACGCAACCACCCCGACCCGCTGCCAGATTCTGCGGAGGGGCTCCGGCCCAAATGACAACAACCCGCTCACAGCGTCTCCCCACACACACACACACACACACACACACACACACACACACACCCACTCACTGGTGTAAGTGTCCAGCTTCGGGTGGACGACGTTGACCTTCCCGTACTTCTCCGCTTCCTTGGCCGCTTTGGCCGACCAGGTGCCGGTCACCACGTAGTCGGCGCTCCGGCCCTCCCGCAGGCCAATCAGGTTGAGGGGGACGGCGCTGAACTGGCCCGACCCGCCGCCCTGCAGGAACAGCACCCGGTAGTTGTCGGGGATATTCCTGTGGAGAGGGACGACACCGACTCAGTCGAGGACGTCAGGGAGGGGTCAGCAGAGGGAAACCAGATTTAAAAAACAGAAATGTGACAGGAAGACTCACAGCAACTCTCGTAAGAGGCTCTCCGTCTTGTTGATGATGTTGCTGAAGTCGGGCGACCGGTGGCTCATTTCTGGTTGGAACAGAAGCACAGGCACTGCAGTTCAGTCGGACAAGAGGGCCTAAAATGCAACGGATCTCTCGGTCCAGCGGCTCTGCTCACCGAGAACGCTGATTCCGATGCCGCTGTAGCTGAGGAGCTCCTTCTGGGCTTGAAGCAGCACCTGAAACACAACACGATCTCAAACCCTGTGGTTCCCACAAAAAGCTAATCCTCACACCGGCACCAACATTTTAGGTTTGATCTAATTTTGCTCCTTTTCTATTCGCCTTTTTCTGCACTAGAATCATTTTTTAAGATGCCATCAAGGAGGACAAAGTTGAAAAATGTTTAATCTGAGAAACATAAACAGGACTTTTTTTGTTGTTTCTGTGAGAAAAAGACTTAAACAGTAAAGAAATCTGACACTTAAGATCACATATGCAGATATTAGATTAGAGTGTAGGGGTGTATTCTTGTAAAACGATGATGGACAAAGTAAGACTTTATAGCCATTAGTAAGATTTGTGTTCACATTTCTACCCAAATAATTGACCTGAAATTGTTGTCCTATGCAGCAGTTTTCCTAATGCAAAAGCTGAGCAGAAGATTACACAGTGCTACCAACTTTTTTCTTTCTTTTTTTGTTGTATTTCCAGTTCAAAACTATAGTATTCACCAACACCACACGTTAGGTCACCACTGGTTGACCTGTGGCTTTGGGGGGGGATATGATGGCGGTCTCTTTCACTACGGACACGACTCAACAGGTTTGGAGATGGAATCAGGTAAAAGTAGTAAGACACGAGTTCATTATGGGATGCAAGATAGAGCCAGCAGCACATCCCGTGACCCTTTTGATAGGAGAGCTGAGGGTCGTTTTGCTGCCATCTAGAGGCCGTTTCCGGAACTGCCGCACCAGGAATCAGGTTTTTCCACATGAATGGATGAGGCTGATGCAACTCAATCTGCAGTTTTCGGTCCGCTGGGAGCCGCTGCCAGACGCTGCCTGCAACCGATTTCTTTCTCTCTCTTTTCAAACTGAATGCCTGACTTAACGAGACGAAAACCAGCAGGTATGAGGATAAGAATGCAACTTCCATCTGCTCCTCAAATTACATCTGAAACAAACCAGGAACTCAGAGGCATTTCTTAGGCGTGAATCTTGCACAAAAATAAGAATAAAATAAAACTTCCATGATGGAGTGATGGAGGTTTTATTTTACGTAAGCGTCCTTTACAACGTGCAACACTTGGCGTGGAGTTGTTTCAGTCAACTGTTTGTGAGCTCTGATTTAATTTTATTTTTTGCAGCTTTTCTGCAGATTTATCCTCAAAGGAGATGCAGACTTACAGACTTGGGCAGTTTGGCGGGTCCGGCCCCAAAGTTGACGGTGCGTTTGTCCTCCATGAGCGGGTCCGGGGTTCCTGGCTGCTCTTCTCTCTCTGTGGGCTGGTTGCTCTTCTCTCTCTGTGGGCTGGTTGCTCCTCTCTCTGTGGGCTGGGAGGGATCGTCTCCTGCGCCTCTCAGTCGCCGTCCAGGCGTGCGTAACGCGCTGCGTTCACGGATCCTCGTAAAGTTGTAAAGCGTTCTGAAGTCGGTTCGTAACACGCTGTGGTTGTTTGTGAGTTTAGGATTGTCGGTCATTCTGTTTGTAAAAAAGGTTTCGGGACTGTTTCTTGTAAAGTTTCACGTCGGTTGAATAGTTTATCCAAAAATACCAACCGAAACTTTGAATTGGGATAGCTTCAAAGAAATGAATAAGATCAAGTGACAATGTCTAGTGGGAAAAAAATAATTTGTCTTAAAAGAGAATTCATTTTAATCAGTTTATCTTAAAGCAGACTATTAACAAAAAATGATTACCCCCCAAAAGCTGCTTTTTTTGCATGCTGTGTAAGTCTGTGGTTACCCTTATACACAAAAAAAAACTACCAAAAGCCTTCCCCTGTCTCTAAGATCATCTTTTTGCAAGCAACAGCACCAATAACCTTGAGCACCAGTTCAACAGAGGAAATACGTGAAATGAATAGGATTCAAAGTAACTCTGTGCTGCAGGAATCAGAGAAAAGAGGTGCTGGCAACCTCCTTTTGAATGGATGTGCACTTGTTTGCAGGAGCTTACGGGTACAAGGAGTTGTCAGTGTGTGGAAATTCTTGTGTATTTTAGAACTTGTAGTGATGCAAACAAACAGTGAGATGGTTTAGGAAGTCAACAAGATAGAGAAGGTGCCCATTTGCTTGATCTAGAATTTTTTTTTTTTTTCAGATTTGACCCAAAGCATGGCAGGATGTTCTGCAGATACTGTGTGGAACAGTCCAGAATCTGAAAAGCAGAAAGTGTAAATTACCATTGTGAAGACTCAAAAACAGGCATAAGATTTCCTCAGGATTTATTTATAAATGGCCTTATCATAGTTTTAGCCATGTTTTCCCCGACATGCAAAAAATCTATATATTATGAAGCCTTCAGAAGGAAAGTACAAGAAAAGGTGAATAGGTGTGTGTTCAGCCTTATTTTTTAACTTCACATTTTCAGGCCACTATCAGAGCAAACAAAGAGCAGGAAATAAAGGAAAAAAATAATAATAGACAAAAGGGCTAGATGAACATCCAAATAACTTTCACACACAAAAAAAAACAAAAACAATGAGCCGCCTGTAGAACTGTAAACTGAGAGCTGCCTTTGGTCTTGCCAGTCCAGAAAAACCTGTTAAAGCTAATTGAATTTTGGCTGCTCGTGACAGTCACGGGGGGCACCAAACTGAGTCACCCTCCTTCAATCGTCACATGGCACAAGGCCTGCATGTTGGTGCGTGCACGTTGAACCCGCTCCGTCTCACCCTGAACAGTGAACATGAATGAGAGACATCGTATTTACGGCTTTCTTCCCGACTGTGTGTGCAGCCAGTGCAACACCCCTGTGAGCTGACTCGTTCTCAATGTCGGGAATAAACGAGTTCTCACACCAAGTGCATCTGTTCTTCTTCTTTGAGTTCCTGGGAATCCATCTGTTTCCCCATTCGCTGCATCCACGTTTCCCAGCCGGACTCTCCCCCAAAAATGGCGGGGAATGCGTGCTTGAAAGCCTTTCGAATTTGCCCATGAATGCATAAACCAGCGGGTTGACAGAGGAGTTGGAGTAAAACATAGAGAGGCCCCAAATCTTTACCTGTGGCAATGATGATTTAATGAAGGAACCGTCACAAGCAAAGGAAGTGGAAGCAGCCCAGAATGTGTAATAAAAAAAAAGCCAGAAACCGTCTGTCTTAATTAGTCATTCGGTTGACTTGAGTTGTTCAGCTGACTTGTGCTGACTGGTTTGTGAAGCCAGAATGAAAATGAAAGCCCAGCAGAGGCGGCTGTGGGTCATGGTGACAGCACGTCCTGATCTCCCACCACTTCAGACACAGCAAAGAGTTTTTAAAGCTCGGCGTTACGTCTCTTGCAGCCTTCACCCCCAAAGAAACAAAGCAAATCTTGCCGGTTTCTCACTGAGATGTGCGTGGAGGGTGTTTTACTTCACAGGTTGTATTTCATTTGTTTGCGCATGCTTTGCTGCCACCATGGAAGAGAAATAATTTGATGTACATATTTTTTCTTGAAGCAAAAGGTAGGTAAAAATAAATAAATAAATGAATGAATAAATGAATGAGTGAATATGCGGCATATAGAGGTCAGTAGATCACACTGTTCCTCAGACAGGATTAGGAAGCCTCAGTGTGATTATCTATCTTCAGATGTCACATTTTCTTTACTCACTTCCACCAGAAAGCCTGCATGCTGGCTCTCTTTGTCTTATTTCTAATGAACATCGTTTTTTCCATGAAAAATGAACAGCCTGCCATAAAACACTCCTGCTGCAGTGTGATTTTATTCTTTTGTCTCCGTTCTGGGGCAATGGCTAGAGCTTCTCATCTGGGGGAGCGGTCCTCTTGACGCCAGCTTTTTTTTATGGCACCCACAAACAGCCTCATTTGGAGGTCCACCAAGTCCTCAAAGAAGAACTCGGTGGTCGGCCCTGCGTCAGGGTAAAGCAGCACAGCAATTAACAAGCGAGTGACCAACTCATTGGTCTGACTGTGTGTTTGCTTTTATTTAGCTGTGCTGATTTTTTCCTGTTAGAAGGATGAATTCTTTCTACAACGGCCCAGTTCTTGCTTTAACCTAATATTTTGGGTTTCAATTTTCATATTAAAAAAAATAAACAAGAATAATCTGCTGTGAATTGGCACTAATTTAAATTACTTCAGCTGAGGCCAATATTGAACTGGACAAAAATCCTTTAAAGATCACAGCATGAGGATTTAACAATTTAAAAAAAAAACTAAACTTATGAGGACTGATTGTTCACTGACCAGTTTGAGGGAAAGGTTCAAGTGGTCCGTTCGGTTTTCCCCGACGTGAACGACTCGTCCCAGCCTGCACGCCGAGGACGCAGGGATGCAGCTCCTGCCCTTTAGGCCGCTCTGCAGCAGAGCCGGTGGGGTCAGAGGTCACCATCCTGGGCTTCGAGGACTGCAGCTCTCCCTCCTGAGAGGAAGACTCTGGCCCTGCGGCCACCAGGCTCTGGCGCAGATAATCGATCCTCCTAAACCGGGTGCTGGACAGGCGCTTGATGTTTTCAGGGAGCTCCGCTCCGGACCGAAACGTCCCGCGGCCCCTTAAGGCGGAGAGGCTGGCGCCGACGTTTCGGGGGTCAACTGGAGCGGTTTGACAAGGCGGAGGCTTCCACTCAGACAAAGCCTTTATCAAGTCCAAAATCTGAGGATACAGACAGAGGGGATTCACATTGGGAATGGACATCGGGCCGCATTTGTTTTTTTTGTTTACACTCATAACTTTTATTAACTGCAGCATGCTGCATTCAGATGGAGATTTAGTTTTCTCTGCTTTCTGCATGACAGTAGCCAAAAGAAGCCCACTTCCACACTTTATGAGATAATTCAACTCATATTTGCAAACCTGGATCTGTAATCCAATTTTTTTAAAAGTTCCATACCAAAAAAAAACCCTCCTTGGATCATTGAAAGCTTAATATCTTATAGCTGATATTAAATAACCTGAATTTTTAGAACCACAAAGAGACGTAACCCCTACGCATGCTTTGTTGTTACCTTGGCTTCACAGAGGTCTCTGATTTCAGACCCTCCATCCTTGTTGGGTCTGCTCATGACGCACACACACCCCGCACAGCAGCGGGTAAAATGGCTCAGGTGTGTGTTCAGCCAAGCAGCCATGTCAGCTGACCTCCTCCCGGCCCAGAGCTGGCCATTTTGAGGCAGCTATCCTGAATCAGAACCACATGGTCTTCACAGACAACTGAGCCATCGCCATGACAACTCTGATGAAAATTCTAATGCAACTCAGCCATCTCCATGACAACTGGTCAAAGTCCAAAAAGGCACACACACGGGGGAACACGAAGCAGCGGAGGCCCGACTTCGGTTTAGCTGTTTATTATTTCAAATATACACAGACATATTGCACAGGTTACAAATCTGAAGAGCACACATTCTAAACCGGGTCTGGTTTTTGATCAAGCAAGAAGAACACGACTGTAACTTTGCGCTGTTTTGCGTGAGGGATACACGTTTTGTGCGTGGTTTTTGTCATTTGTGCGTATGAGCTGTTCAAGGAAATTACATTTTTTATATTTACACAAAGAGATAAATATATACTTTTCTTAACTTTACAAACTGATAAAACAGTTTCAAGACACTCAAACTCCTCCACTTTCTGCACACTACTGGTACTCCACAGTGGACGATAGAGCTGCTCAGGACAGTGTTGTTACTGAACAGCTGATGTTGACTTGTCTTCACATTTGGACTTTGATAGATGGATTCAAACCTGAAAAGAGGATATTCAGGAGCACCACGCTTCATCCTCTTAGCCCTGGCACCTTAAACTTCATAAACCCTTTGAGCCGGGCCTGAGCATTTTCTCCTGCATAAAGACATGACTGATTCTTGAAAGCAAAGTGTAAATGAGTAGAATAGAAACCCCTCAACTTAACCAAACACCTTTGCCTCTACGGTCCTACAGCCGGTTTCGTCTTGTTTTAATGCAGCTTTGAGAATTAAAAAAAATAAAAAAGGGTCTGTCTGGATGTATCGGGCTACAGGTTGAATTCAGCTTCTCTAAGAATGAAAATGCATACTTGTATTTCACTGCTTAAGTCTATGTGAATAGTTTGCAGGAAGAAGAGTGACAGGAACTCGGGGATTTCCCCATCTCAAAGATTTCCTCACATCCGAATTCCTCAGCAGACGCCTCTCAGTCCTGTCAGATGAGACTGGGTTTGGAGCGGGGAGGCTGCGGTGGGACGGAGGCTCCGGGGGGGGGCTTACATGTTGAAGCTCTCTCCACAGCCACATGTGCCCTTGATGTTGGGGTTGTTAAAGACAAATTCACTGGACAGCTTTGACTCCACAAAGTCCATCTCAGTTCCCAGCAGGGTCAGCTGAGCCTTCTTCTCTATGAACACTCTCACTCCTGGAAAAATGAATAAGGTAAATAGGTAAGCATCTAAAACCTTTTAAGACAATTCCCACCTTCACTCAGTGAAGAAATTGATGCACAAGACTGAACTGAACTTTTATTAAAGGTATAAAAGTTTTTAACCCTAACCCTAAAAAACAACATTAATGTCCATGATTTAGATTTGATTATAGTAAAGAAGAGTGTGTTAGGGACAGAGTAGGAGGTTTGACCCCAGTGGATTCTGACTGCTAGCATCTTTTATTACTGTTTTTTAATTGTTTAGTTAGCTCATTACGTCTTTCTGAAAGTGATCCGAAAAAAGTCCTTATATCATCAATCTTTTGCAGATGTAACTGTAAAGGTTACAGCAGAGCTTTGAGCATTTTAAATATTGTTTTAAACCAGATAACCACTGATAACATGTATTGGTTAAAGTTGCTTCACAATATAAACCCCAGAGCCTAATCAGAGGGAAACAACGCAGATTCTGAGGAGTTGCGCTGGTTGGTGCGTCAGAAGCGTTGACCTAACAGATATAAGAATATCAATGGCTATATCTTGAAGCGATTGAAGTATCTCTGAGGGGTTACATCTCCAATTCCGTCCACAACGAACGACATCCCTAAATGTGTTGTCACAATACCACAGATGGACCTTGTATGGGTGCCAGATCTTTGTTTAGCTCTTCTTCACAGCCAGAGCTCAGAAACCTTTAAGTATAAAGAGAAGCACCTACCATCCTGCAGCACTTCCTCATCTGATTTGTCTTTATCCGTCGTGTAGTCCAGTGTGTAAGTTAGCCCATTACAGCCACGCGTTCTCACTCCAACCTTCAAACCGATCTGATGACAGACCAAACAAGTCAGGATCTGTTTTTGTCCCCACATTTTCAACAGAGCATGTGTGTAAATCTAAAGGTGTAAGGGATCTCAATCAAATCCATTTGCTGACAGAGTAGAAAGGTCTTTGCACTTTCTCTGATATCGTTCTTAAAACATTAAACTTCCCTGTTGGATTTATTGCAAAAGCTTTATTCAGTAAATCAAGAATTTGTTTAGAGGCTCCGTGTTGTCTTTGTTAACAGAATGACATCAACAGTTCACTCCAATAATCAATTTGTCAGTGTCGCCGAAGTCTCCCTCCAAACAAAGACTATATTTGTGGCTTAATGTTTAATATTCATTTAATGAAAATTAGTGCCAAAAGAAGATCTTATTATCAAATAAGGGAGCACTGTCACTGTGTGCCTACAAATTAATTATCTCTAAAAAAATATAAAATAGATAGTATTTGTCACAAACGAACAACTTAAAACAGCACAGAAGAGACACAAACTTCATGTTGACAAAAAGTTTCTGATGCTGACGGACATGTGGGTTACTCACATATTCTGGTTTGTCTTGCAGCAACAACCTGATCTTGCTCACAGCCGCTGGAGTCTAAAGAAAAGACAACAGAAAATCAAACACCGCACCTCACAGCAACAGTGTCTCCTGGTTTTAGATGGAAGCTGTTTATTTTTAAACACTATGACTTCTTGGAAAGGGGGGAAAGCATGATGGTGTGTCGAGTTCGTTTAGGACTCCTTGGCTGTTTTAATAGCATTTATTCCTTTGAGAAAACACTGTAACAAGGGCTGAGACCTCTGCTTGTCTGAAATCAGGGCCTGTAGTTGGTAATGTGTAATGAAATCAACATGTGTCCAGAGAGGTTCTAATGGAACTGAGGGCATATTAGTACAGGAACAAGAGATCCCAAAGTTTAGGCTCTCATGTAGAGGCATGTGGGAGCCTGAGATTAATTACTTAGACCAGGAGGAGGTAATCTCTTAAAACCATTTGTATGTGTTGCCATTCAAAGTGTGAGAAAACACCAGTTGTGCCACATGAGCTGCTGCATAGTTGCACTGAGAATCATGTTTTGCACCGATTATAATAAACAGCAGTCATTTCTGAACAATTATCCTGAATGATCGTCTGTGGTATTAGTTGTTTTAAACTTTAATTACACTACACATTGCATGGCTTAATTAGAACGCTTTGATTGCATCTATTAAGTTCTTACAGTGATGACCACTCAGACAGGCCAAAGAAAGTCAACTCAAAGGAGCACTTCCTGCAGTGCTGCGTCACGTCTGCTTCAGCCTACTTCTTTTATCAAGTCCACACAAACACATTATCTCACAGCAGCACTGTTTGCTAAGCCCACCAGCTGATATTCCCCCTTCGGCACGTTTCCCACCCACCCCTAACAGCACACCGTGACTCAGCAGCTCACTTCAGCCTATTCCACCACCATCATCACACCGCCCACCGCCCTTACGTGTTCAACAGCAGTTAACCTACTGCTGGTTAGAAATACTGGCGTCACAATAACTCAAACCATCTAACCTAAGCAACTATCAATATATTTTTTTCTTTTAAGAAAGCTGTATGGCTTAGAAGCATAAATCTTTATAAACCTTGTCCTGTGTCGGACTGTTAGCTAACTTAGCCAACTTACACAACTACCACCCTGTCACGGCCTCTGACGTGAACGGAACAGTCTTGAAAATACAAAGTTGACCACAAAACTGAGAGAACTATTTCAGTGCTTAACCCAGGTGCTTAACTTACCAGCGTTAACGCAGCTCTTGTAGGTAAAATCTTTCTTTTATTGACCGCTCTGACGGTCGCTCTCACCAAGGAGGCAGACATGTTGACAATGTTAAAATCACAACAGAGAACTGCGCAAGCGTGGACAAAAATGGTGAACGCCCCCAGGAGCCGATTGGCTGTACGTATGACAGACATTTGAGGTAGCCATTGACATCACGGGTACAAATCTGGAAACGTACTGTTATATAACCTTTGTAATAGCACTTACGTAGCTGCAGGAGAGCATATAAGGCAAGTTTCCGTATTGTTATTGTATGTAAATATGTGTGCTAATTTGCGTTACTGTTTCAGACCGTTTTGCCAATTATTCCCCGGACAAAGAGCCAAACACAAAGCCTCTTGGCTTTCAGTGTTTCTGGAACTCTGTGTCCCCATCTTGGCCCATTTCCTCCCCGCCCCGCCCTCCTACATGTCCTGACAGCCGGAGCAAAAACAATACACACATACAAGTCGTTTTTTGAGCATCTCATCAATAATTTATTTTTAGCTTTTCGAAAAATAAATACAACGTAAACAAAAGCCTACACATTCCTTTTCAAATCCTGCTTCTTTATTAAAGATAAATAACTTTTTTTTTCTACAAATTATTTGTTATTGGACCTAACCTTCCAAATCTTAATAAAAATATTAAGTGTAGCAAACCATATAGCGTAACAAGTTACTCCTGGCACACGATCGGGACCTTTTTAAGGCCACACTTGATGTGTGGGTGAGATTTAAGTGAGTTATACTTACATCCTCCAAATTTAAAGAGCTGGGACGAGGAAGAGTAAGAAGGACATAAGACTTACCAAATGTTATACAGCTGTTGTGGAAAGGAAAGTTTCCTTAGTAAGTCTAATACCAGTGCTGTATTGAATGTGCTAAGATTAAGTTTCTTTCATACAGTTTTTAAATACAGTAAATACATGGCCATTTTTACAATCTGAAAAACAATAATTATTTTTTGTGAAGTAGGAAACATTAAAAATATACAGATTCACCTTCAAAGTTCCACCTGGTTAGGAGTGGCAGCGTTTTATTTTGTATTTGGTTATTTTTGTTGCTGAAAAAAACATTCTTGCATTAAAAATATATACAAGTCGAATATCTAGATATCAATGAAATACTCAACACTGAGATTAAACTTCTGTTTAATGTTTCTGAGACACAAAATGGATTGCAAGCCAACCTCTCTGGACAGGATGAGGTTTCATATCAAATGAAAACTCTCAATTGAGTCCATCAAAAGAAATAAAACAAGGCTGGCTTCAAATCAAACCTGCATTCAAATGAAAAATTGATTAGAATACCAGCTATTTTTTTTCTCCTTTTTATAAAATGCTAAAACATTGCAAAACCATAAAGGCAGACAGTCCATTTTTAAAGTTAAATGAAAAGCAGGTCTTTGAGACACAACAAACAGCAACGTAATTCAAGGGTGTGGACCCTCACAGTGCAGCTACCAATCTGTGGCACCATTATTATAAAATGAAGAGATAGGTACAAGTTTTTACATGTGAGCAGTGTTCGTACCAGTGTTTGCCATCAGCCAGAAAATCTTACCATGTGTAGCATGAAACCTTTTAAGCAAACATCCTAATCTGTGTATTTGCACATTGCATTTTCTCCTACATGTGGAGACAAATGGAGTGCAACTCGGTCCTTCTGTTCACATTTAGGGGCGGTGAGAAAGAAGTGGTCGGTAATAAAACATGGATCGGAACAGATAAAATTAAAATAAAAACTAAATTCTTTGAGGGGGGGAGGCATCAGCATGAGGACGTGTTCTCAACAAAGAGAAATAAACTGACGCCAGTGCAGAGGACATATTCAATTCAGGAAAAAGAAAAAAAAATCCTGGCCTTGACACAAAGGCCACACTGCCATTCGGACATTATATTTAGTACATTTTGCTAAAACCAAAAGCAACACCTTAACAGCTCGGGAAAACGATAAACATGTGAACTGCTGCACCTCAGTGCCCTTCGTGACATCATCCCCGGAGAGGAGATCTGCATCAGTTATTTGGATTGCTGTCAGCGGGACAGAAGCCGACACAGCAGGCACAAAATTTTATTCAGTTTTAAAATAGTTGTGATGTCACTGACTAACTGAAGCATCAAAATACGTCTTCTAACTGGAAGGATTGTTGTGACTTGGGGCAACACAATGTCTTTAAAACATTCCTTACTGAGATCAATAATACAACTGAATTTGAGTTTTAATTCCCAAAAGTTAGTTGAATATCAATAAATCTATATCCACCAATGCACCCCCCCCAATCCCTCTTAAAAACCCCAACTGGCTCAGTAGGTACAAAGACATCAGATGCATGCATGATGACTTGTCTCGTTAAAACAAAAGCTTTAAAAAGCTCCTTTGAAAACAAAAACTCTGGAAGGGGGGCACACCACACAAATAAAAAGGCCCTATTTGGCTTCAAGTTAAGGTGTCCAGGCTTTGGCTTAGAGAGACTCCCGTTGGCCCAACAGTACCACTCAGATTTAAGGTTTTCCAGACTTCGGGGTCGTGTCTGTGTGGACAACAGTAGAATCTCCCGCTCTGCATCCACTGCTGCTGCTCATTCCACAGGGCTCTTCCTGTGAGCGGGCCGTCCCATATTTCGGCAGGCTAAACTACCTGGGACACACCAGAAAGCAGATGATGACATTTGTGACAAAAAGTCTCGACTGTCTAAATTAAGTGGAAAATTAGGGCACACTGCCTGAGTCCTGTTCATGAGAACGGCTTTATTTTTGCTGCTTTATCAGGTTACAAATCCTCAGTGGCTTTCTAAAATACATGAGATAAAAGAAGGATCAAAATGCCACTTGTTACATAAAAAGTCAGGATGCTTGCATTCCAGAGTCCAGAGAAAGGTGGATGGGCCTAAGGTTGGTGGAAAAATGCCCTTCTCTCATTCTCTGTCCTCATCTGCCCAAAAGAAGATAATTTATGCAGAACAAATTAACTGGATCAATTCCTCTTCGTCTAAAAATTGTTATTGAGATGGCATATTTGCGTTATATCAGGAAAATATCTACTGTCAGTCAGGACCAAAGCTGGACTTTTAAAGTTTATGTAATCGGGAAGTCTGACCATCTCTGTATGTTTGCACCCAAATGGACTCAAATAAGCCTACAATCATTATAATAATAGTAGAGACGGACAGAGGTTGATAATCAGTTCACCAAGACTGCAGGCTGTCACTTACAGAATCTGCAGACTGTCTGTCTGCTCGAACAAATTCCTGACTTTACCACTGCAACTTTAGACCAAAATGAAATGATACTCCCCTATCAGATATGTGAGTATGATATATTTTGATATGTATGGATGGGGGTTCTTTAAAATACTCAGTTATTACATGAAAAACATTTGAGGTGATGTTATTCATTTGAGTGCGAGGCTTTTCTGCAGCTGTATAAAAAATTAAATCTGAATTGGAATACCTGCTTGTGGACCTAATATCACATTTTGCTGCTTTTTTCTTTTCTTCTCTTCTTGTGTGGGCAAACCCTGCAAAGAATCATCATCAGTGGGGAATCTGCGACGCAGCGTAGAGAGCATCTCAGATGTGTAAAGAACCCATTAACATATCAGGCCTTTTGTCTGGGGTGAACATACCTGTTTCTCCTTTTCTCTCAAATTTCTCATGTGGGCCGAGGGGGAGGAGGAGAAGTTTTCCATCCTATCCACCTTCACATTACCTGCATCAAGAACCGGTAAGAAAAGTTACCTCTCTATATTTATACGAGGACAGTAAAAGTATCGCAAGTCCCAGTTTCAGGTTGAAATCAAAGAGTGCACCTGTAGTGCTTCTGTAAAGCTGGCAGTCCCTCTTGATGTGGGCGCTCGACCCACATAAGAAGCAGCAGCGTGTGTCCAGTGCATCTCTTTTCCTCCAGTGTTCGTTCCTGTGCCTGACCTGATCCCGGGCTTCCTCAGGCGTGTCCATTTTGTCTCGCTGGTTCTCCGACCTTCTCTCCGAATCTCTTCTGTGTTTGGCCCTGCTGTGAAAGCATGTGGGTTGTCACGTGGCTTGCCAGTAGCCTAAGTAAGAAAGAATTCAGACACGCGTGCTCCTCATACTCACTTCCTACGCATGGGGCAGTCTTTCATGAAGTGGCCGATCTTGCCACAGATGCGGCAGCAGCGGTCGTTGGGAGCCACTTCGCCCTCAGTGAGAACTTCAGGATCAAAGAAATACTCCTGTGACAAATGCAGGCAAATTTCAATGTCAGTGCTTGGATAGTAAAAGTACTATTAAAAACAAATTGTTTAGAATGTGAATACTGACCATGTAACTGGGATATACTGGAGGCAAAACTTTGAGAGGCGTGCCGAACACAGTCCTTCCATTAATGAACGCTTTCATGATGAAGTTAGTCACTGTTTGAAAGGGAAAAACGATCACGTGTGAGGGCAGGAAAGTAAGAAAAAAAAAGTTTAAAAAAGACATCGAAAGAAGTGTATGATCATACTTTTCCTAGACAGACCAGCACCCAAGTTGTGATTCAGGTCAAATGGATCTGTCATGAAAACAAAGAACAAACAGCAGGAAAACTTAAGTTATGTGTTATGTTTTCTTTTTTAATAGCACAGGTTTGAGTGCCACTCGAGCTGACCTTCAATGACTATGTATTTGGAAGTCCACTGCTTGTTGAACGTGGTGAGGCGGGCGTGCTGTCGGATACACACAACGTGCTCTTTGAAGTCAAAGTCCTCAGTGTAGAAGCGGAGCAGGCCCAGCCACAGCTCCCCCACCGACTCGGAGTTCTTCCCAAAGTGCGGCCAGCGACTGGGCTGCGGGCGGAGGACCAATGAGAAATACAGGGCAGGGCACCATGTTTTTCCTGATTGCAGGCATACACACACACACACAACATGCTCACCAGTGTTATTAAATCGTCAAAGAAGTACACGTTCCAGCCATCAACCAAGACCTCCGGCTTCTTCTTTCCATCGTAGATCTGCAGTAAAAACACCCCTTAAAGCAGCTCATAATGTTTGAGGGCTCAAATGAGGGCATTGTGATGTTAAATTAATCTTTAAAGCCCTAAAATGTTTGAATGTTTTACAGACAGATGATCAGTACCTCTTGGAGGACTGGGATGACTGGAGGGCTTCTCTGCTGAAGAAAGAACAGCACCATCAGAGTGTAAGCGTAGGACGAGAGGCTGCCACGTGAAGCATCCCCAATGTCACACATCTGTAACAGGAAGGGAGGAAAACATCTGTTTAACTTCAATAAAGTAATGATCCGCCACATTACATGCTGGGAATATTTCAGTCAGGATTGTTGGCTGTGAGAATATCAGCAGCTTTTACCTTGGCAAAAACCTTCATGACGTAGCAGAGAATCTTCACTCGTCGGTCAATGGCAGCGTAGGAGGCCAACAGATGAGTGTTATGCAGGGCCTGGAGAGAAAAGCATTTGCATTCAAGCATGACAGCAGCAGTCACCCCAAATGCAATGTCCAAACAATGTTTTGTTTGTTTTACCGACTTATCTATGACCCGAGAAGGGTAGAGTGCACACGAGAAAGGAGCCCTACCAGCGTGTTGTAGAGGCTGATGTCTCCCTCCAGGCCAGTGTGAACATGATAGAACTTAACTATGGGTACTTTAGCTGTAGTGATGGGCAGGATGTTCTTTAGACCTGGTAAGAAAGAGAGAGATATTCATTTCACTCTGTTTCAATTTTAATACCAGTCACTACTGTTAACGGCTGAAATCTGGAGAAGACCCACGTTGGTCCTAATTAACAGGTCGCTCATGTTGTACCTGGATGTTTCTTTAGCAATCTTGCTAAGCTTTCAATGATGATGATGCAGTCCACATCCTGTCAGGAAAACCAAAAGATACATAAGAAAAAAAATCTGGTTAAATATTTAAAAGAGCAACTATATAATTAATAAATTCCTTAAAAAAAAAAAAAGGATAAGCCTAAATAGGATCACACCTGAACATCAGATATATTTCACTCTTAAAATGTACAATAATGTAAATAGAACTAAAAGAGTAATAACTTACAGCCATGGTCTCCTGCCCTTCTAACACCATACAGATGTCAAGGTCACTCTGCCTGAAGCCAAAGCCATTTTTGGAAGAGCCAAACAGCTGTAGGCGAGCCCCTACACGGCAAAAACTGAGTGTCAAAACCCTCGATGGCGATAAACACTGAGTGTTATGAGAGGGTCCCTCTATCAACCACCCCATCAAAAGCCAGTCAGCTCCTCAAGTCACATATTCATTTCAGAATCAGAAATACTTTAATAATCCCAGAAGGAAATTATTTTTGTTACTAGCTCCATAAATAAAACAGCAGCATATACATATATACATATACAAAATTCCACATATAATATAAATAAATATGTACATAGGTAACTATATGTATATATATGTCTAAAATAAATGATAGTGATCATTTCAATAATTTAACACAGCAGAATTAAAAGCAAATCCACAGAAAACAGGGTTGTTTACTCCACCTGCAAACTGTCGTCTGACAAAGGCCTCCACGTCTTTAAGGATGTGCTCCCTTACACCAACTTCTAGGTTATCTGGGGCAAAGTCGCCTAGAGAAAAAATAATTACAAAAATAAATAAATAAAGCTACTTTGAGATAGGGCAACTGGATTGTAGAAAAATCCTCAGGGGATTCTGACACTTGGAACTGTGACAAAATCCTGTTGCTAAAGCTGTGCAACTCAGTGGGGCTCAGACCCCGAAAAAGTCCTTAGTTGATGAGAAGAAAAGAAAAGACATAAAAGGATTAAATGTGTTTGTGTGCATATTTTTTTTTCTTTTCATACTTTTATTTATCTAATAAATTGAGGATAATTAAACCCTTTTGGGCACAAACAATAAAAACTCCTGGCATCTGATGTTAACCTTGTTATTTTGTGCATGTATCAAAAACAATAAAGTACTCTACTTTCAACAGCCTAGGTGAGCAGCCTGTTTGGTCAGGAGGGACACCACCTTTGACTCTAATCGCGGTACTTACTGTAGCACCGCTCACACACTTTGTTCAGGGTACCCAGGAACTCCGGGGTTACTGCTGGCAACGGGTCCAGCTCCACCTTCTTGAAATCCTCTGGACAGTCTTTCTTCAGATGTCCGTCCCGCTTACACAAGCTGCACACCACCATGTGGGACTGGAAGTAGTTCCGATTTAGGATTGAAAGACAAAGTTTGCTCTGTCAGTGAGGGCAAAATACAGTTCTAGAAAATGAAGACAAAGAGTCCCACTGACCTTCCCCCTGGTGAAAGCTTGCTTGGTGAACACATAAACCAGTCGGTTTGGCTTTTCCTTTTCTGAGCTTTCGTCTTTAACTGCGTCCTCTGAAGGAGGGGATGAAATCCCCACAGGTCCCAACTCCACTTCTTCTTCTTCCTCCTCCTCTTCCTCGTTGTCAAAGTCTGGACCCTCCTCGTCGGACAAAAGCTCCTCCCCTGAGATCTCGTCGACTTGGAAAATCTCCTCATCCTCTGTGGTGAAGCTGTCGAGGTGCTGCCGGTCACAGGTGCCCGCATCCGTCTCATCCTCATCCTCTTCATCCTCTGACAGACTGCTTTTTCCTAGGTCCGCCTTCTCCTTCTCCCTCTCTTCATCCGAGTCGCTGCATTCCTCCACCTCCTCCTCAATAATACAATCGGAATCCTCAGGCCCATTTTCTGAGGTGTTGGCTTGACTGCTGTGCCCTGGCTGGAGGGTGAGCCGACTGAAATCGGACAAACCCGATACCTCTTCAGTGGAAGTCTTTGCGTTTGGCCCCTGTGAGGGTCCCTGCTTGGCCACTCTTTTTTGTCTAGCAGCAGGCGTGTTGTGAGGAAGTGCAAAATATTTGTAAGTGGATTTGAGGCAGTGGAGGATGAAGTCGTACATTTTCTGGCTGTTGACAGTGCGGGCCACATTTCTTTTCACCGCAAATGGGTCTGAAAACAGAGGGATTTGTTACAGTTAGGCAATCTACGAGGAGCCTCTATTCTAAACAAACAGAAAATGAAATCAATCTCTTTAAAATAATCTGGCCGAATAGCATTTTGAGCTGTTTAACACCACCGATTAAAAATCTAGCAGGCAAAGTAAAACGAGCCTCTTCAGAGAACTCCTTTTCAAAAATGTGGCAGTGTTCATGAAATTCTTTAAATGAAAGCATTTCTCTGAAAGCTTCTGACCCTCAACAGCCATGCGCTTCTTTGGCCAGTCCTTCATGTCTCGGGAGAGGACAGCATTGGTACGGACACTGATCACGTTGTCGGCCATGACGAACTCCAGCGCGTAGAAGCGAAGCACTTCAACCCAGAGGAGCCCCACTTCCACCGGTGGACGAGGGTTCTGATACACCAGTGGGACCTGCACGAAGAAAGGGGAACAAAAACAAAACAGAAGATTCGTAATGGACCTGTGTCTTCTTAATAATTGCATAAGCTGGACCGTTCTGTAAGAAAGAATTTTTGTTTTTTTTTCACCAGATTCAAATGTAGGTCTTTTCAATGCTGTCACAACCTCCACCTGTAGTCAACTGTCGTGTTTGAAGCTCTTCATTTCTAACGTGGCATAATTTAACATGCCATTGCCGTTTTTAACATCCTTCTATAAGTATTGGTTAATAGATAAGAAGGTATTAAGATTTGACAGTAGTTTATCATGAGATAACACAAAAAATATTTTAAAAACGGACAACAAATATATCTACAAAGTTTCCTAGGTCATAAAGATATGGCGAAGTAGGAATTATGAATTAGCTACATAAGGACACATAACACATACATAAGAACACACCAAGCCAAAAGCTTGTAATAATAAAAATTTAGTCTATCGTGAATGACATTCAGACGATGAGAAGCCACTTCAGTGCTGCTGTATGAATCTATGTGAAAAGAGGGAAAAAAAGAAAACAAAAAATCACCCAAACTGGCAAAGATTTTCCACGTCTGTGCCCTTTTCACAATTTATGAACCCTCCATTATTAATATTGTTCTGAGTACCAACACTGGCCTGTAAATCGCTTTGAGTTAATGGAGCTGCCCTTTACAATTAAAAAAACAAAAGGAATAGGAACAGGAACAGGAGAAAATAAAGAAAAGGAACAAATAGATTAAAAATTGGTTGTTGTTTTTTTAAAGAGACCTCCAACCAAATGAATCAAGACAAGTGCTTAATGAATTATTAAGTCTATTGAATTAGAGCACACTTAACAGCTTTTCTCAGCAAAATCTAACTTCTTTTTTTTCTTGATAATATAAAAACAATATCAGCAACAATAACCGTTTCCTGCGTTTAGTTTGGTTATCTGACAACTGTGTGATTTAACATCCATTACACATCCATTAACCCAACTACACGTTTGCTAGAACACATCACTTCCGTCTCAAGAAAAAATTAATAAACATTCAATAAATGATCAGAAATCCAATCACTATCCAGAGTTAGTGTAGCTAAACTCTTTATGATTACCTTCCCCTTAATGCTGGAGTCCTCTGCCTGCTGTGAGGATTCTTTGGAGGAAGGCGTGTGGGTCCAGTGTAAGTATCCATCCTCTGTGTGTGTGAGACTGAAATCTGGAAGCCTGCCGAGTGAAAACCCTTTCATCTAAGGACAATCACGTGGGTAGGTTAGTCTGGGGGAATCTTTTGACATTTTTATTTAAATGGCCATTATTTCCAACATGAAATGAGTCGAAACACACCTCCTGGTTCATATATGTAGGCAAGAGAGGCTCTTTGCGTTTCTGTAAGAAGAAGATCACCATGAGGGCGCAGACGTACGGCGGCAGCCCTCCTTCGTCCGGACGGTCGATCTCACAGATCTTAACCAGAAAGAAGAATTAACTAATGCTTTAGTTGGCAAGAAAAAAAAAAAAACTGAGTTATATTGCAGCTTTTGTCATTATTTTTTTTTTTTTTTTTTTTTTAAAGCTGTCTGTCGCAAATGAAAAAAACAGGGCAATTTTTGAAATGGGAACAAAAAACTGAAAAATGTACCCGAGCCCAACGCCTGAGGCCCACAACCAGCGGGAGGAGATGCGGCTCCCTGGTGGCAAGCGCAGATAGGTAGGAGGTGGTCTGAAAAGCGTTTTCATTCCCGGCGCTGACTTTGCAGATCAACCCACTGTTGACATAAATGACAGTACAAGATTAAGAAAAACTTCTGATCTGCACGCACATTGGTAGTTTGCGAATGTGAATACTGTCAAAGTCTTAATTTGTAATCCTCACAAGAAACCTGCACTTTGTCTTCGACTAAATAAATCAGAAAGAAGCTGATTTTGTAGTTTTAATATATTTTAAATGACAATCTATCAGTAACTCAACAGAGTTCACAAATAATCCATTTTCTGTTACCTCTTCTTCTCCTTGCAGATAACCACCGGCACCCTGGCATGGAAATCAGCTTCCAGATTAATGAAAAGAGCTGAGAACCGAGGGAGACACGCCAGATTTAAATCTGTCACTACAGGACAGATGTCTTAATGCAAACGATCTTTTCATGGAATGAGAAAGATGTGACTCACGGCTCACAGAGAGGGTCTCCTTAACCAACACCAGGACATCTGGCTGATGCATCTGTGAAAACATTCCATCTTTAAGCCTCGATAAATACACACAAAAAAAAAACACATGAATAGCACAACCTCCACAACATGACAAACCTGAACTGTAAACAATAAATCACAGTTTCCTGTCAACATTAACACGTTTTAAACTTAACTACTCAGCTTGCCTGTTAAAACTCTTGAAACTGTAAAACTGTAATAAAACTGTAACACCAACAAACTCACACTTGGCTACTCACATAAGCTGGATACTGAATGTCAATGTTGACATCTGAATCCTTAAATCCAAATTTCGTGCATGATGATCCATAAAGCCTGAGTTTTATCTCTAAAGTTGAGAGAAGGAAAGAGACTATTAAAAGGGATAAAGGCTCGCAGTTGTGCAGTGAGGCGAAGCTGTCTGGGATGAGGGGGTCACACACTCAGAATTCACTCGGGTTGTGAAATAGTCCCAAACTGATATTTCATACTCGGGCGTTTTACCGGGCTGGACGGACAGGAGGAGGTCCTGCATCGTGGACACGACACTCTGCCGTCTTTCCACGTCCTGCTCGCTCATCCCATGCTCCTGTACGACGGCCTCGAGTGCTGCAGTCACGGCACTGATGTGCTCTGGGCCGGGGGGCAGAATCTCAGTCAGCATGTCCTGCTCTTGTCTCTCCTTTGAACACAGAGAAAACCGCTCTTCAAAACAAATACGATCACTCCACAGACTGTGACAGACTGACTAACAGCGCCCAATGTAAACATGTAAAGAACATCTAGGACCGTTTCTCACCCGAACCCTTCTCTTATGCCGTTTGTCTCTAATATGCTTGTAGGCATCAGACAAAGACTCCAGGAGAAGATCACACAGGGCGCAGTTATAGAGGGCCCCAGGGCTGCTGTGGTGCTTCTGGATTCATTAAAAAGATGGAACAAAGAGAACAAATGTCAGAAGGAGGATTCAATTTTCTTTCAGATCATCTTAAGTCCCTCTTGTGAAAAAAAATGTCATAACTGAAGTAACTGAGGAAAAGTGTTACCTTTCTCAGGAAATAGATCTCCTCTTTGTTAAGACGCCTCTCTGCCTGCATCTCTGCTTCTCGCAGGCTGCGCTGCTCTTTGACTGAGAGCGTGGACTCTTCAGGCACAGCGCCCCTGCTCTCCTCAGCAAAAGCTTTCTTTCTGTTTCTGTTTCTTCGATTCCTTCCTTCAAAAAGACGAAATAGCCACGTCGCATATGAGTAAAGTGTAGAGGTCACCGACAGGTTTTAGCTCATACAGTGAAAAAAAGCTTTGCTTAGTTTTTTCTCCTTTTCTTTTTTCCACAGGTGAATAGCTATTAAAGGAGGGCACTGTCTCCCCGAACGTGTTTTCCTAATCCTCACCAGACTTTTGAGAGCCGTCCTCTGAGGCTTCTCTCCTGCCCTCCTCCCTGTCGTCTTGTGTATATTCTCCCTGGGTGTTCCTCCTCCAGTGCTGCTGCTGCTGCATGCGCTCTCTCCAGATCTCCTCCCGGCTCCCGCTGCTCTCAGGACCCGAGAACCACCGGAGGTCATCCCTCTGAGAGGGGCTGTGACCTCCTCTGAAACCACCAGGAGAGTAGCTCAGGGGCCCTAGACCTCCCCTCTTGGGGCTCGCCCTGTAAGGGCCACCCTGATTCTTCTTGCCCGGCTGGCCTCCTTCGGGTCGGTAGTTCTGCCCTCGAGCCTGGTCCTGCATCTTCCAGTTTTCTGGCACGTCTGGCGCAGCTGCTCCCCTCTCCCAGCCGCTTTGCTTAGACCTGTAAGGCCTGCCGGAGCCTTCCATGCTTCACTTTCAGTAAAACTACAAGAAAAATGACAAGTCAAACAGTCTTAGTGTACAGTTGCCATGGGGACAAGATGCTATTTTCTTCTTACAGACCAATGTTTCTGAAATGTCTTTCACTAATAACAATTTAAACTTATTTTTTTACTTTTAAATATTCATAAATGTGGTTATTGTCAACACAAACTTCCTTACAATTTGTCAAAGATAAAATGTTGTCATTTGTTATGAGTTCCAAAAGAAAACTGTTGCAAAATAAAATAAAATAGCATTTTAAAAAGTGCTTTGTTTATACCAAAAGAGAAAATATATTATTGTTTTTGTGTTCCTTTTATAACATCCATAAGAAGCTGTGCTGCACTGGCAAAAAAAGAGATCTCCTGTATCTCACCTTAAAAAGGCCTCACATTGATTACACTTTGTTATTTTAACATGATGCCATGAAGCTGATAGCCACTGTCGTTTTTATCTATCCATCGCCTTGTTCAATATTCTTTTTACCATAGAAAGCTCCCAATGTTTACAACCTGACCCCTATTTCAGACAGCTGCAGCACCTCCAGGATATAGCCCCATTTAAACTCTTTTCTTACATTTATTCCTTTCTCTATTCGCCGCAAATTAAGACAACCACTTCACTTACAAAACAAGAATTACACTACAAATAACAGCGCGCGGTTAACTGTAACTCTAGCCGTCTAACTGTCTGTATGTAAGTGCTTAGTGGCATGCTGTTAGCATAAAGCTAGCTTACAAGCTACGGCCAAATGTTTTCCCTATAACGTCCACCGCTTCCTCTGCTTAACGGTTTGCATCGCGTTTACATAGACAACAGACCCGTAACGAATCACGGTCAATCGCCGCATTTAACTGTAGTCTCTGCCATCACACAGAAACACCTATGCTAACGTTAGCTACAACTGTTTAGCATTGTAGCTAATGCACCGAGCGCTCTCAACTAGCTAGCTCTGTTGATTCTTTGACATATTTTGGTTGAGGGGCTTATCCTGCCACTGGGGTTGACTTAAGCACGAGTTAACGACGACTACACACACAGCTCCTAAAATACCTTTGGTTGGCGTACAGAGGACATACTTGACGGCTTGTTCAGCTCTGACTTTGCATGATCTCTTGTCGCAAACTGGAGTTTAAAGGTGACGTACGGGTGTCTGTTTTCTAATCGTCAGGCTTGAAGTTCCGCCCATAACCGATGGAGAAGAGTGATTCATCTGTTTTTCTTACATGAAAACCCTGACAGACACATCATTCTGACTGTAAAGTGTTGTAACATAGCGACCAGTGACTCTGGATTCAAATAATAATAATAGTAACAATCTCCAGCCGGAGTTTTTTTTTTCGATTCGAGATAGTATTTTGTAATTAAACAAAAATGCAACAATTTTAGCCTATTGTTTTTGCAAAATCATTACCTACATATCCTTATCAATAATAACATCGCATGTAATGTTGAATAGGTTTTTAATTGCAGTTGCCTATTATTTCACTTGTAAAAAACTTAATGTACACGTCATCTTTCAGATATGTTGTTCCAAATTAGGCGTATTGAAGTAACAGGCATTTGTATTTGCCTTGAATAGCATAACGGGGCATAGATAAGTGTTTAGTGTGAAATAACAGGCTTTAAACGTTTTAACTAGTTCCTCCACCATTAAAAAAATAATTATTTGTTCAGACTGTTCCCTTTGTCCTCTGAATTGGAGCCGTAAGCTGCTAATCAAAAGCCATATGGCTCAAGGTTCGGTCATTAATTCCTGCCTCGTTAAGCCTCTGCTGCCAGGGGCGACGAGAGAAAGGTGAGCCGCACGAGCGGGGAATACCCCGGGAAAAGGTGACGTCACAGACGGAACTCCCATCTCCATCCTGCAAGCGACACAGGACTGCGGTCGGTGGAAGTCAGCGGATCCTCTGCTCCACGCCGGGGATGGTGTCTGACCACTGAAGGCGGTTCCGAAAGTTCGTCCCAAAGCAGAAGAATGAGTTGCCCATCTCCCCCGGAGGAGGCTCTCACACCCCGTCGGCAGAGAAGGGCAGCCCGGCTCCGAAAGCAGAAGCTCGTCTCCAAACTGAGCGACTCTGGGTTTGAAGAGGATTTGTTATCCGCGGCGATTTCTCGCAGGTTTCGGATCAATGAGTCAAACGGCGGGGGGGACGAGCAGGAGCCCGGCGCTGGACAGCTGCCCAACTGGTACCTCCAGTACGGAGATGTTGGTTTCCAGATCCAGAGGGAGAAAGAGGCACAGTTCCAGTCCTGCAAAAGTCTGGCTCGCCAACCACAAGTAGGCAATGACCCAGACTTTAGTTTATCTCAGATATATGGAAAAAGCCATAGTCAAAAAGTAAAATAGGTCTAATTTTCCTCATGTGATTCGATAAAAAGTGATATTTTCAACAATATACAGATTAAATTTCCACCTGAAATGCATTAGAGCCATCTAAAATTATAGCATGTTCAAATCAGAGCAACAAAACAAGAATATACTTGTAAAACAATGTAGATAAAATGCTGTCTTAACAGTGAAACTCTTTTTTCCTTTTTTTTTAAAGATTTTTTTGGCTCTAGTGGCCTTTAATGATAGTAGCTTGACAGGAACAGGGGCAGAGATAGAGAAGGGGAGACCTGCGGGAAAGGGCCATGGGCCGGATTCGAACCCAGGCCGCCCGCTTGCCAGCAAAGGCTCTGCATATGGTCCGCCTGCTGTAACCATTAGGCTACAGCTGCGGCCCAACAGTGAAACTCTTTAACCTTAGGAGTTGTTACCCCTGTGTAACATTTTTAAATGATCTTGTGCTGATGCCTCTGTGTTTCGCCCACAGCTGACCGCAGCGGCAAGGTGCAAGCTGGTCAGCTGGCTCATCCCGGTCCACAAACACTTCCGCCTGTCCTTCGAGTGCTGCTGCCTGACGGTGAACATCATGGACCGCTTCCTGGCGTCCACTCCGGTGGCCTCTGACTGCTTTCAGCTGCTGGGTGTCACCGCGCTTCTCCTGGCCAGCAAACAGGTCTGCATTTTTGGGGTTACGACCGGTTTTAAGGGGGCAGATTGTTTTCCCCACCACGCCGGGCTTCACCTCTCCCCCTATATCCTCCCTGCAGGTGGAGGTGTGCTCCCCACCGGTCAGCCACCTCTTGTCTCTGTGCTGTGACGCTTTCACCAAGGAGCAGCTCCGCAACCTGGAGGGCCTGGTCCTGCTCCGTCTCAACTTCCGGCTGGCCGCTCCCACGCTGGCCTTCTTCCTGGACTATTTCGCCAACTGCATCGAGGCTTCTCGGCCTGCAGTTGAGAACCGTAGCGGCGGCATGTTTTCGGGTGTGAGTCCGGGCGTGGCGTGTGTCAGGCGGTGCAGCAGTCTGGCACAAAAAGTGTGCGAGCTGACTCTGGCAGACTACGCTTTCAATAAATATCCGCCATCCCTGACGGCCAGCAGTGCTCTGACACTGGCCTGGGAGTTCCTCAAAAGCCAGCAGGGCTCCATTGAGCAGTCGGGGGGAGACCAGTGGGGCGATTTCACAGAGGAACTTAGCACACAAACAGTTTCTGGTCAAACGCCTGAAGATCCTGGCTCTGATGATGACTCTGTGGCAGTGAATCAGAACCTCTTGCCCGTCGGGGAAGTGCTCTACAACCGCAGTCTGGTACAGGAGTGCAAAGAAAACCTGAGGCTGCTGGTTTCTTTAAACCAGGAGACCATGTCAGTCGTTTGACTGTTTGAGCTGTTTCGAGGCCAAATCCCCTTTTTTCTCTGTGGTTATTTAGAACAGAGACTAGGTTCAGTTCAGAGGATACTGCTTAAAACCTCCTGAACTGCGTTTATACCTGTAACACGGTCAGATGTTTGCAGCCACTTGTGGTTTTACTGTTGAACTTTAAGGTATTTCTTATTTATTACCATGTTGTCTGTCATGTGGAATACATTGTTGTATTGTTTGTACTGTTTTATTTATGTTCGATCTGATTTGCTGCTGGCTTTTGCCACCTCTCTAACACAGTATCTGAAACAATGTGTGTCATTTTTTTTTAAATAAATAATCCCTGTATGAACAAGTTTCTCGTCTCTGCTTTGTCGTGAAAAACAAAGGTTTGTTGCTCTGTTGATCAGGAACGTTAAACCATGTCTGGGGGCTTTTTCGTTTCATAGAAAGCATCTTCAGTGGATGTTTACACAGCCCTCCCAGCACCCTGGCTTGGTCAGTGTAGATGTAAATGACTAAAGGAATGGATAATCCTTTCTACACAATTTCAATAAACATTTATCTATAGGCTTAAGTGGTTTGAAAGTGCTGCTATCAGCCTGTAATAATAAACTTTTTTAAAAGTAATACCTGCTGCTATTGTTTCCCCAAAGTCAGCACCAGCCATTTTATGTTTGTTAGCTTTTTCAAAGCAAAACACAGTGGAGTCAATTGCTTGGATTTGTGTGATAATCCATTACGCGTGGCAGCTCGACCTGCTGACACAGTATCGACCACACAGGTGCATTCAACCTCGTGGACTGAGGGGGACATTTGTTTGTTTACCCACATGAGGCATTTGTCACGGCTGTTTACTGAGCTGTCCGTCTTAATTGCCCTTTTCCTTTTCCTCTTCGCTTCTAAGGCGACAGCAGGCTCATTTAGGCTGATGAATATTTTACGCGCAGTTGGATAACAATTGCGCACGTAAACCACTGAGATATAAACAGGAGAATGAGCTACAGTTTAATAACGTTCTGTTAATCAATGTATGCTTCCTCTGTTGTCAGCTCCACTTTTTTCGATGTTTGATACTATTTCTATAAAGCCAGGACATGTAAATGTGAGTGTGTATTAAATACAGACCTCCCTCCCCCCCCCCCACCACCACCACCATCCCTCCCGGGTAAATTAGAGGGCACCTGTTGTACTGGCGCCGTTTTGCGCGGCACTGTTTTTGCACTTTTCATAGAAAACCGTCTGCACCTATTTAATCTCCGAGGATGCCGTGGCTCCCTGGAGACCGAATAAGTGCTTTTGATTGGGTGTGAAGTATGAAACCGCGGCATGGAGAGACACGAACCGGGAGAGTGTCGCC
Source organism: Menidia beryllina (assembly GCA_013363375.1). Taxonomy (NCBI): domain Eukaryota; kingdom Metazoa; phylum Chordata; class Actinopteri; order Atheriniformes; family Atherinopsidae; genus Menidia; species Menidia beryllina. Next base: position 3,370,844 of record JABUIW010000071.1, on the reverse strand, counting down.
TATATCAGCCAAAAATCAAATCATGTCCACCCAATTTTGCAGATGGAGCTGCGCAGAGAGGGACACGCGTGCGGTGCCGTTTGGCCCAACCACGTGGGACAGCGTGTGAGGAGAGCAGTTCAAAATAAAAGTGTAAGAATTATTTCTTTTTAATAGTCAGATGCATCAGCCCCAAAGAGCTTAAAGGTCTTATGAATTTTCCTACAGGATAAAACTCCAGATCCAAGAAGCAGCAGCCCTGTCTCCGTGTACGTGGACCTCCCCTGCATCGCTGACCAAGGTGAGCTACTTCTCACATATACTGACTTTGTATGCCACATTCTTCGTCTTTTCACTCTGTTGTTCTTTGTCAGCTTTTTCGACAATCGCATGGGGAGATCTGGAGGACCGTGCCTCTGAGTTGAGACGGGAGAGAGATTCGCTCAACTCTCAGGTTAGGATGGAGTCCGGTCAAAACATAAATGTCCAATTCATTCATCCTTACAGTTAACATTTACTGAATCATTATATATCCGAGCCTTCTCGGTTAACCAGTTAAAGCCCACTAACCCAAGGGACATTTAATAAGGTGACAGGCATGAAGCCCTGTTAATGTTTGACACGATGTGCAGGAATCCTGCACGAACGGCATTGGGGTTTACTCACGACACACAAGGTACTAATTGGTCAGACCTCACAAGGTTTTTTTCCACAAACTGCTCTTTTGGCACACATTACGGTGCGCACGTTACGCATAACGCGACGGCACTTTGCCTGAAATGTCCACCAGCGTACATCCCGTTAACGAGCCATGCTGCCCTACCTGGAGATGGTGGGACTTTCAGGTAGAGATGGCAAAGGGACAGTTCCTGGAGGATTAATGGAAAGAAAATTGCACACAGATGCTAACTGTGAATTTTCTTTTGCTTACAGGAGTCTGAATCTGATCCAGATGATAAATACTTTGGAGATTATGCGCTGGATTTCATGGCAGGTGAGAAAATGAATGTCCTAAAATATCTATAACTTGCCATGATGACTCAGTGTATTACAACATTTTTAAAAATGTTAATCTTCAACTACAAAGTGATTCAAGAGTCACTGTGATTTCATTCATTTCACTCTTTCTTGCCTTGTCTGCTCTTTCAGATTCAGCTTGCATGCTGGAGAGCAGTCTGTCTCCTGCAGAGCTGGTACCATTTCAGGGATATATCATACCTCCCCTCACGCCTCAAAGCAGCTTTGCTGAGGAGACTAGTCTTGTTCACTCAAACACAGAGACTGGCGCTCTGCAGGCCGAGGATGGCACGTCATGGAGAGGGATGGCGGAGTGGCAAGGGAGGGCACTGGGACATTCAGTGTCCATCAACAAACAGGTAAAAACCCATCATGACCTCTTTTTATTGACCCAAACCGATTCAGCACGCATTAAAGATGTCTTATGAAAGAATGAACCGTGGATTGGCTTCAATAAGTTAAGCAGTTTTATAGAAGTAGGACTATAAATGCCTATTTTTGAACATTTTTCGGCTCGATGTTTGTACATAAAATTGGGTGGTGTCAATGAAATCCTAAAAGCCATGAGCGTAACTGAATGGATATATCTCTGTGTTTGCAGCTGCATGAGACTCTTCACAGACAGCAGGATGAGCTCGACTCCCTCGAGGAGAGGAATCTCCACCTCAGGCAGCTGGCCAGTCGAGCAAAGCACTTGGCTTCAGCGCTGGAAGTTAGTAGGACAAGCTCATTACAGTTTCCATCCTGGATTTAACCCCAATTGCTTATGATGTCATGAGCTTTGTGATTCTTTTTTTCTTCTAATTTTTGGTTCTTTTGTACTTTGAAAACTTTCTTCTAGAAACTGATGACAGTCAGAAACCAGCAGGCGGTGACTCCTGTTGGGGATGGCGCCTCACTGGGCCCGTTTAAGAGGCAGCGGCTGGATGAGGGATACGAAACCGAGTCCTCAGACACAGTGGAGGAGATGCTGAGGGACATCAGAACGCGCTGCAACGCCGTCCTGCTCGGCGGCGCCGCGGCCCCTAGACAGCAGCAGGAGGCCGAGGCCGTACGCGTGCACGGTGCTTTCCCCGGCCTGCAGGTGTCCACTCCCAGGGACGGCGGCACCACCGAGGCCGGAGACGCCGTCTCATCCTTCAGAACGTCCGTCAGAGAGCACAGCACCATCAGAACTCAGGCGTTCCCTCACGGATACGCATTCACCTCCAGAACGCAGCAGGGTGGGTTCCGCTTCCGCTGGGTTCCCAACTGCAGCTGAAACGTGAGACGCGGGTGGTTTCAGTTAAGGAGGTTTGATGAATCTGTAAACGAACGTATGGGAATGTAGGCCGGCAGCGACTGTTAATGCTTAACTATTAATCCATAGTTACATCTGTAAATGATTAAATGGTGTCCTCCTCAGGTAGCTTGCTATGAAATCAGTCGAAGCAAATAATTATACTGCCCTCTTGGTTGTTTACATTGCAGATTTGTTTACGCCACAAAAAGTGTCCTGAAATATGTATATACGTGTGCATATTTGTTACATGTGTGATAATAAACATGTTTTTTTTAAGTTAAAAAAGAGCTTTTCTTTGCCTGATATTTGGGAGTCATGTAAAACATTTTAAAATTCCACACATGTATATTTTCTATACCTGTTTATTCCAACTCATTGGTAAGTGAAACCTTTCCTTGTGACCTTTCCTTGGAGCGGTGAAACAAATGTAACCTCGTGACCTGCTTTAGGAGCAGAGACTTCCTTTCCTTTTGTCTCTGTCTATGTGACTGAGTGGTCTGAATGGAGACCCTGTGTCTGATGCACTTCAGCACACATCCTCGTTTATGTCCTTTTTGGATATTTAAACCAATTTTGTTTGACCCGATGGCATGATATATTAGCTTTCTTCACCAGCCTGCAAGTAGTTTGGATTATAAACACCACTTCTGGTTTTTAAAAATAGTAGAAAAGAGTCATCTAAAGTTTACAGCATAAATCAGAACTCTGAAAATTAGCCAAAAGCGAAAGAAGCTTAACCTTTCACCTTTAACAGTCATGTTATCTCTCTTCTGACACTACCTTTGACACTTTCGGCTGTAAACAGTTGATACACTGAGCAATGTGAAATCTCAGGTCAGGCACCTGTTTAAACTTCCACAAAACCGGGGATGTTTGTCTAGAAGTGGTGAAGGCAACACAGCAGCTTCGACTGCAGGGCTGCTGCTGCCGCCACGAACACTTTACTACTCAAACACTGATAAGAAGAAGCTTAGTGACAACCAGGCCTGGCCTCTTTTAAACTGTGAACGTACATTATTTCAGTTGTGCTCAGTTTAGTCATTATCATTAGAGACCAGATTCATCTTGGTGTCATCCAGTTATAATCCAGTTAAACCAAATGTTTGTCCAGACGTGACTGCAGATGTAGTAAATCTCCTATCAGAGCCTCCATCGGAGTTGCAGGCATAATATAAAGCAATAATATAATAACATGATATAATACTTTCTTCTTTTAATAAAGAAACCAAAAGGCAACAACAGCATTGTTCCAAAAGAGAGGAGCTCTATGTTCACTAACATTTAAGAGGATGTTTGATCTAACTCCATGAGCTAAAGATATGGATTTACATTGTTTTAGTCACATCATGATTAACTGCAGTTTAATCCAGAAAATTGCAATTGGTCATGTGAGAATGAATGATACACTTTTTGGGATTTGCATATTCCAAAGCACAAAGTTCTTTGACTCAAATCATCTTTAAATGATAACAACTCCTCTATCTACCATTCCTATATGCTGTTCAGACAATTAAATAAATCCCAAATAGGCCACATGCGTCAGATGCTCCAATTTTCTGCTGCTGTGTCTCGCTTTAATCAAAATGGACCAACAGAGCGAGCGAAGCCACGTCCTCCGGAACATAAAGGCGTCTGCTGAGAGCAGCTGCGCGGGGCGAAGATTTGTTAAGCTGACTGGGACACATTTGACCGGTTAAGCTACCGCCAAAGCTGCGGGGGACGATGCGGGAGGGGGGGGGGGGGGGGGTACAGACACAATGAAGTTTCTAAGGTGACCAAAACCAAGCCTGGAGGCGAGCTGCCAACCAGACCGGGCCTCGCGGGAAACAGGGTGGAAGGAGCTATATGATATCATAAATGTCTTTCTATAGAGGGATGATGATGTTGGGACAGATTAAATGGAAAACATTTTACTTAAGGTCAGTCTGTGTCATATAAGTGACACATATATGGCTGCGTCACCGAAAATAAAAAACAATGCTATTCTTGAATACATATAATAAATCATTAGTGTGGTTTGAAGAGGAAAACGACTTCATTAGAATCAGAAGAAACTTAAAGGTATAGAAATTGAGAAAATGTTTGCAAGGCAACAACAGTTTTTGTGCAGCTTTTGTAAGCGGTGGCTGCAGATTTTCTGAGAGGTTGGAAACTAAACTGCAACTCTTTGGGAAAAGCCAAACCGCGGACCTCTGTGGTGGTGGTGGCTCAGCTGCTCGCTCCCGTACGCACCTGCGCCTCGGTTCCAGGCGCGAGCCCATATGGACGCGACAGGTGGCTCAGGACGTGCGCACTGTCGCGCCGTTCCGCACATTTAGCGCCACAGTCCCGCACTGCGCCAGAGTGGCCTAATCCTCAGGTGCCAGCGCCTAATGAGCTAGTTCCCATTTAAAACCACGGCGGTGGATATGTTTTTAATTTTCTGACGTCCGGAATGCTTTTTTCTACTTTATTTCTATCGTCAAGCATTATTGTTGTCATGCCTCCCAGCTTCGCTCATTGAGATTGTCAATCTTACGTTTAGTCCAAATATTCTGATGTCATTAGAACAATATTCTCTGCAAACAAACGATACCTTTATCTTAGTTTTTTTCTGTGTAAAGTGAAACCAGGAATAAAACAGAGACAGTTTGTCCTTGGTTGATAACACGTTGCCGCCTCCACCTTTAAAACGTTACCGCTTCGCTCCTTTTTTACTTTGTCTGTTTGTTTCCAGTGGAAACCGGGACGCGGACAGCATCCTTGAAGGAGAATAATTAAAAAGAGAGAAAACACCTAGCAGCCAATGGCCGAGCAGAGGACGGTGCTTCCCGCTCCTCTGTGCGCCCTGCAGGACTACTTAGGAGACAGGAGTATGAGCAGGAGGAGCAGACATCAGGTGAAGCAGCCACCAGTGAGGGGAAATAGAGGGGAAAAAACTCTATTTTACATAGACACTGCGAAGATAAGATTAACCGGAGTCTGACTGATGGAAACAAGGTGAGTAAATCATAATTTAGCACTGAAATATCTCAGCCTCTAAAATCAGGAGTCATTTTTTAAGTTGCTGTTGCTGCTGCTACCAGGCAACCACTTCAAACTCCAAACAATCCCACCACTCTGGCCAGGTTTACCCGCCACATCAACACACGTCAGGTCATATTCATCTGAAAGCATGCAGTCCTTCATGTCACTTTTGATACTCGCCTTTGTGTGCCAGTGTGCTTTTTGTCAACTGTTTTTCTGCCGCTGCAACAATGCGTGACGTCCCCACCGAGAGGCCGGAACCACCATCCGAAAAGTCAAAAGTTCTCCTCCGTGACGATGACCTGAGGTTTCCTATTTTCTCCCAATCTCAGGAGGATGCTCGGAAGTTTTACCGGAAAGAGGAGACCATCCTCCGTAAAGGTAAGAGGGCAGATTTCGAACAGGCCGGTCAGCGTGTGTTCTCATCGACAGCAGGCCAGTGAGCTGGGACTGGTCTGGAGGCAGTGTAATGTTAGCTGACCTCTCTGCCCGTCAGCTCACACTGCTCTGCTGCCCGAACAGTCCCGAAGGGACGGCGTGATTTCCACCGGACAAGGTTTTTTCGATACGTCTGGCAACTTTGCCCGCATCCGTTTGTGAGGAGGCCGAAGTCCAGCTGTCGGCAGGTCAGACCACCGCTAGATTTAAGGGGCCAGTCTCTCCGTGCTGGTCAGGTCCCATGTTTGGACGGTGTGAAGGCAGTGTCTCGTTAGCTGGTGGATTCTTCAGGTGCCAGCTCACCTGCTGCTGCCCTCCCACTGTCCATTAAATCAACAGCTGCAGGAAACATCTGCAACCGCCACTTACCTCTGTCTACTCTGATGTGCGATTAAGAGCTTGTATTAATCACTTAAAACCAAAACTACTATTTTAGCCTGTTTTTATGCAAAAGAACAAAGTTTTCATAGCTCTTTGAAACAAATTAAATAAGTGAATGGCTGCATAAACGTAGCTTACTTTTCATGTCTCATATCAGTCAACAAAGGCTACAAATTATTTTAAAAAGGAGATTTTAATGAAATTTTGAGAGACAGATCGTAGCAAATACACCACTGAGGCATTCTGAACATTTGTAGGATGCAAAAACTTTTTAAAAAATGTGAAAAACAACTGTAGTGGTCACTGTAAAGAATTTTCATCACACCTGTCATTATTAACCACAGAATGGTACCAACACACACACGCGCGCACACACACCAAGGAGATTCTCAACAAAAACACACTCTGACCGGCCCTGAATGACTATCTCTACCTTTGTGTGGTTGAAAAGTGGATAATCCGGTATGTTTCTGGAGCAACGCATCTCCCAGCAACACTCGCTGGTAAATGTTCAGTCGTTCCTGGCTGTCAAAGCTCAGAGAGGAGGAACTTTGCAGCGTGTCCCGTGTTTCTCAACCATCATAGCTCCAGCCGTTTCTTTATGATTATGTCCCGCACCAGCGCCGCCACCTCCTGGCGGATGCTCTCAACGGGCTCGTCCGTTCGCCAGAAGCGGACCACCGTCCCTTCTGGATTCACCAGAAACTTCCAAAAGTTCCACTTTGGGGTTTTCTGCACAGAATCTATGGACAAAAACACATTACAGTGCACTTATTAATTTTGTGTTAGCTTTGTATTAATCTAATGTTTGCCTAGTCCAAAACAATCACTCTTTTTAAAGAGTGTGCAGCGTATCTTGGATTAAAAGTCCATAAAACATGCTTATAGGTACTTAGGCACATTAAACTATTTAAACAGCCCAAACAAGTCTTAAATAATTACTCATATGACGCTCTGGACATGACATAAAAACACCACTGGAAACCGTGGACTAAATAATGGCAGCTCATAAACGTTTTGGACTGTGGCAACAATAGTAAACACAAATGTCAAAGGCAGAGCGGGAGTCGTAACTATTAGTTTATTTGGAGAGAGTTTGGTGGCAGAGCTAGGCATAATAGGAGCACATCAGACGGGTCGATTAATCAATCAGCTAAAAAAACTCCACAAACTGTGGAGCCATTTCACAATGCTGTCAATGTAAACATGATGGACTTTGTTGTTGCATCGTCTACAGTAAACAATATCATGAATCTGAACATCTAGATGTTTTGCAACATGAAAAGCACAAGACTAAAGGGTGGTTGTGATCCTCTATGAGAAAAAGATAACATTTCCCTACTAAAGTTCCAGCTTAAAACACATGCTAGTTAAAACACATGCCGGTACATGTCTGAGAGAAAACTTCTCTTTTCGTGCATTTTGCAGCCATCAAATTCAACAAAAGATCAAATGTGTCATGAAATCTGGCTCAAATATTACTCTGCTTTTACATAAACTTCAGACAGCCTTCAGATTTTGGGGGTGTGTGAGACAAATCATTTTACAAAGTGGTTTAAAAAACAACAAGCAAACTAGACAGTAACCTTCAGCTGCCTTAAATAGGAACTTTAATTTAACTATGTCACTATGTAACTATGACATATTCATGTGGCATTCGTTCTAGCTCCGCGGGATTTTTTAATATTTCTGTATTTCTTTTGAGAAAAAGTTTGTAAAGTTTTCTAAAGTGAATCTCACATGCATGAACCAGCAAAACGTGCTTCTCGTCTTATTATTTCTACTATCGTGTGTTTGCAGCTACATCGTCGTAAAATCGTTTGAATTATCCCCATGTAACCTTCAGGTGTGAGACACCTCTCCTTTACTGAGACTGTTAAGGTTGTGGAAGACAGTTATTTCTTAACCTGAGGTTCAAAATTCGGTTTAAACTGCTGTTCCTAGAGGAAACCTGCTCAATTGTGGCTGTGAATGCAGCAGAAACATGCATTAACAAAACAAATCAACCATTTCCTGAATGGCTTGCATGGCTGAAACAAACATATGTATATGTAGGCATACTTATATATGCAGGCTATATATACTTCTGTCAACCTGTGAGGAACTTGAAGGCAGCGTCAGCTTCCGTTCCCATTATTTTGATCTTGCTGAAGAAGGGGAAGGTGACGCCGTAGGTGGCCTTGGCAAACGCCTCAATGTCTCGGCTGAAGCCGGTCTCCGTGTCCCCGTACTGGCCGCAGGGGAAGGCCAGGACGTTGAAGTGCGACGTGCCCAGCTCCCGGTGGAGCTCCTGCAGGGACCTGTAGTTGGCCTCTGTGTGCTCGCAGTGACTCGCCACGTTTACAACCAGCGATGCCTGCAAATGCCACGCAAACGTTAGGAAACGCTGCACCAAATACGACTTTAACAAAGCAAAAATAAGTTTAAAAAAAGAGAGAGAAGATAAGCAGCCCTCAGCTGGGCTTTGCGCAAAGCGTGCGCAGATTTCTCCTTTTACGCAAACGGCTGCCGTGATGATGTGGACATACTTTTCCTCGGTACTTCTCCAGAGAAACTGTCCTCCCCTTCGCGTCTTTCACCTCAAAAGAGTAAAAGTCCTTGGGTTTTCTGGGTTTCAGTAGCTGGGTTTGCAAGAGGAACAAACAGCCCACTCCGACTGTCATGCTGAGCAGGACCCGTAACATTTTGGTTTTAGGGCTGGAGGACTTGGTGGGATAACCTCCGAGCGCCTCCATCTTGGAGGGGGTGCTGTGGAAGTATTTGCGGGGACTTCAAGTACCGGGGCGGACCTGCAAAAAAGAAAAAAAAAATCAGTGTAAAGTTAGTTGGAAAAACCACGAAAAACCGGAATTACACTCTGCCTTAGGTCGCCTTAAAAATAAAGAACTAAATCTAAGTTTGCTTACTTTAATTTAGGCAAGATCAGATTGTCAATCACCACATTCATCTCACTTTCCTCAAAGTGACATCACCTTGGTGAAGTCTTTAAGGCACAGATCTTTTAAAAAATGTTTTAAATGTTGAAGGCCAGGATATTTCAATAATCATATCAATTCTAGCTCAATAAAACACCAAAACAAAACTTAAAATGTTGCCTGTGAATAAAACAAAAGAAAACAGCAGTATGTATAAAAGTAACTAATCTATGAATCACATGATAATGAATTTAGCCTCCACAGTCAAAAGCACCCGGCTGATGGTAAACACGAAGACTTTTTTCTAAGCAGCTGTTGCAATTGTAGCTTTTCTGAATATAAAACTTTTAACTCATTGAGACCTGAGAAAAATATAATTAAATCGAGAAGGAGCTTAAGTAAACCATTAAGGGTGATCTTTAATACTTTACCTGCATGGAAAATAAACACAGATGACCTCGTGACCTTTATAAACACCACTGAATGGTGTCTTTGTTTCTCAGATATTAGCTAAGATGCAATCAGGGAAAAATAGGTCAAGTTAGCCATGTGCACTGTTGATTGGTTTTTCATCATGTAAACTCTTCAAATGAATGACTATCTAAACTCTTGTTTTGAAAGTTCTGACAGGAAATAGTTTTTTTGTCTTTCTCCAAAAAGTGTGTGGTGATAATATTCAATAGTTTCACCAAGTATGAAGTTGATAATTGTTCCCTGACAGGAGTATTCTGGTATGATCACTCAATGCTCTTCTTCACAGGGACAAAGCGAGTCCAATGAGGTGAGATACAAGCGCTTCAGGAGGAGGATCCTCCAGAGGGGCAGCGGCCAGGGTCCTGCTGCCAGCACACCAGTGGCCCCTGGGTGGCAGTGTGATCCAGGCTTTGAGTTTGACAACGTCTGCAAGAGGCTGGAACTGGAATCTCCTCCCAGAGTTCAGGAGAGCAAGACTAAAGTCCAACAAGGAAACCTTCAAGGTGTTACGTCACTGTACAGCAGCTTGTTCTTCCACATTCTGCTCAGAAAAAACTGAAATTAGCTGCTCTATGTGCATGATAATTGAAGATTTAAAAAACTGTTTTAATATTCATGAGATTATCATCACCTGTCTAATGTTGGATGGGTCATCCTTTCTCTAAAGCTGCCCTCCTCTGGTCAGACATGGGCTTAGGCCTCTGAAAGACATGCTTTATTAACAGGTACCAAACGGTCAGTGCCAGATCTAATGATCTCTGTCCTTTGTGAGGTGGAGCCTGCCTAAATATTTCTCATTTGTCCCACCGATTCATGATTGGATTGTTGTCTTCGGGATTTGAAATAGAATTCTACACTTATAGTGTTATCGGGGAATACTTTCTCCAGAGTGTGTGTTCTCGGTCAGCGACAAGAACTCTGGACATGGAGAGGGGACGTCCTCATGAAAGGCGGGGACCATGATTTTCCAGATGAATTTTGCCCAAAGCATCTGACTTTTTCAGAGCTGCAAAATATCAGCATCAGCTTTTCTATAGCATTACTTTTATTCTTTAATTTCTCGAAACGTCAACTTTTTCTGTGACATTGTCTCGCTGCAGAAGTGGCTTCGGCTGTGGAGGACGGCAGTGGGTCAGTCGTAGCCCTGGACACCCCAAATACCACTCAGGGGAGCCCAGTCAGAACCAGAGGACTGACTGACATGGGAAAGTCCCCGGAACAGGTCGGTTGAAGGAAGATGATTTATTGGATATTTATCTCACCTGCAAACAGGAAAAAGGAAAAAGAATAATCAAACATTTAAGCGATGTGAAAAATGTACTGTCGCCACAGGTGGAGTGGGTGTGGAGGACAGCACAGAGGAACCCTCCGCTGGCTGGTACAGCTCGGCAGAAAGCGTCTGAATGATATGTAGAGCGATACCGCCTAATGTCATACCAGGAAACCACAAAGAAGAGCTTAATGACAATGTTCATGTTTTCAAGCCACAGCCACAAATTGTGTGTGTTATCTTTACATGTTCTGCCAACTGATAATCAGACAACTCTCTTGGCTTCACAATGAACATGTTTATTGTAATCGCATATGCAATGGCACGATTAAATCTTCGTAATCACCCAAGCACGTGTCGTGGTTAGATGCATCTAAGCGCAGACTTCGCAATATTTTTCAGAATGACAGGGCACACCTTTTTGCTTCCATTCAGCTTTTTATGTTCCCTCGCTCAGTTTTTTTTTGCAGGAGGCCGCATGGATATGCGATCAATAACCTTATATTCACTGCAGCTAGTCTTCCGCAATCTTTATATGCTTCATATATTCTGGCCCACATAAGCATTTTATTTTAGTTTCAGTGATAATGACTGGACTTTTGCCTGTATGTTTATCAGTTTATGATATTGGTGTTTTGTAACTGCAGGTTTGGAGGAGAAAAGGCCCGACTTCCTGCCTTTTGCGAGTTTGACCACCTGCTCGAGTGGTGAGGGACAGTCAGTGAGGACCTTGGCGGCCCCGTCACTCCTAAACGATTACTGTAAGAGAACATCAAAGTATTTATAGTCGCAAAGAGATTTGTGCGTCCTGTTAGGAATAGTCTTGCTTGTAGAATAATTGTGACCTCATTAAAATCGTTGTAACAAACCAGAGTAGCACACAGAATTTTTATGTTCCTTTGTTCACTGAATGCAATCGGTAATAATACACTGTTGAAATAGAATTTCCTTACTGATTTTCAAACAGCCCCACTGATTGCTTGTTCATGAAGGCCAACCTTTATTCAAACCATCACACCTTTTTTTTTTTAAATGCCCAGCGGAGGAAGTCAACATCAGAGGGTTTTTAAAAGTGAGACATTTTTTGTCTGTTCCAGCTGAAGAGCCTGATTTGAAATCTTTTTTTTCTCTTTTAAAATAGTTTATCAAACCAGATATAATTTTACGTTTACTATCAATTTTCTCGTGTTTTTTTCCCCAGACACAAGCCTTCTCGACTGCAGTTGTAGTGGCATGATCGCATTGGCGCTTGGCTCATCTGTTTACATTTGGAATTCAGAAACTCACTCCCTGGTGGGACATTTGGTGCCCGGTCCAGACCCGGGCCGGCCGCACTCTAACAACCTGTCCATCTCATGTTTGTGCTGGAGCCGAGACGGCAGAACTCTCTGCATGGGGACCAGACGGGGACAGGTGCAGGTAAACTGGCATCTGTGACTGCGTAATGGCTGTGAGCTGTTTAACAAGAACTCTGGTGGTCTCTGACAGGGGAAATGTGACATCGAGCTTAATCAGCAGGATGACGGTTTGTGGTATTTCTGTGTTTCTATTTGACAATTTAGCTGTGGGACGTTGACCACAAGCAGAACATGAGATACCTGAAATCACATCAGTCTGGGGTGTCTGCCCTTTCTTGGAAACAGCATCTACTAAGCAGGTACTTGATCTTACACAACACTGGAAACAAGTACCTGCAATTTGAGCCATGTTCTATGTCATTTTTGACTTAGTTTTAGGGTGAATTGAACTGTGTGTTAAGCAGCCATCATAAAGACAAGGCAGAGTATTCCCAGTGAAATTAAACAAAGTGTCAGCAAAAAGCAGCATTTTCTCTGTTAGCTAACAGTGTTCCTGATCTCAAAGCGGTTCTACTCTGGGACACGTCCATCACTTTGACCTCCGGGCTCCTTCATCCATGGTAGGTGCAACCATTCAGAGGGAGTCGATCTGCAGTCTGGAGTGGTCACCGGGAGGTGACCAGCTGGCCAGTGGCTCCCCTGATGGCCTTCTCCATATCTGGGATGGTGATGTCTCAGGGATAAAAAGGTCACGTCAGCCGGTCAGGACAATGGAACAGCCCAGTGCTGTTAAGGTACCTGAAATCCAGAAGGGAGAGCTGGAAGATTCCTCTTTTGTATTCATGAATAATATAATTCGAAATAGGGCTTTTGTTTGACCATAATTTGCGTTGCTTTGATCAAAATTCAAACATGCTCACAATTGTAAAGCTTATAATAAACACCAATTTTTTTTGCCACGTTTTTAACTTCTTCCTGCATTGGCCATCATTACATGTCAAATCATGGCATCACCTTTAGCCCCAAATGTTTATCATGAAACCATATTAGAATAAATGGGTTCCTAAAGTTAAAGTAACTTATGAAAGCAGAATACAAAAGGTAATGATACGATGATAAGTTTGTGGCAGTGCATTCATTGTTCAAATGCTTCATTGGGAATCGGCCAAGACCCATTTATGAAAACACGTCCTGATAGTGCTTTATATTTGTCTCCTGCAGACTTGAAAAGCATACAGTGGTTTGCTTAAGCATTTTATTTCACTCAGGTGAAATTAGTTTTGTCATCATATTTCTGTGCCTCTAGGCGTTGGGATGGTGTCCATGGCAGAGAGATGTTATTGCTACAGGAGGAGGATGGAAAGACGGCGAGCTTAGAATCTGGAACACGCTTTCTGGGACTTGCTTGACTTCTGTCAACACAAATTCACAGGTGCTTGTGGCTTAAAGTCTGTCAGAAGTTTATTTTTATTTTTTTTGGTATTAGAAAATGCTGCGGAGTGCACTCATTATGGATCAATTCTATAGATCTGTTCTCTTCGATGGGCTGAAACGAGGAAATGTCTTGTCACGGGTCATGGTCTTCCCCATTGCCAAGTCACCTCCTGGAACTGGGAGTTTCCCTCCCTAAACCAAATCTGCCAGCTCACAGGTAAGAAAACCATAGATTCCATTTAGCTGCTAAAGCACCACCCTCATAGGCATACGTGGACTGCATCATTAGACCCCCTGAGTAATATTAACACAACACATCTGTCATCTTCAACTGAATTATTTTCTTCTGAAGCCAGTTTGTGCTGACTCATTCATGACCTGGGCTTTCAGTGAATATGAAACTTTGAGTGAAGCACTGCCAGAGATGACATGCTCTATCATGGCCTGCTGCTGTATTTTGACTGATTCGGACAAAGGAAAGTTTACATGTTGAACTGCCGCCAGAAAAAGTCATAACAAATGTCAATTGTTCACAAATGTTAAGGTAGTGCCTTGGTTCATTTGTCAAAAATGTATTTAGTCTCTTCACACTGTTGATTTTGATCCATATTTGTAAAAGTGTTGATTTTGTGAAGAGCTGCTGGGGAGTGTTGTTTCATTTAAAATTCCCATTAGTGACTGGCATATCTATCACAAAAATACACAATCTGGAGACAGAAAGAGAGGATCCTAAGAAAAAAACATGTTTTTTGTACCATCCATCTGCTCAAAGCAGTCTTCCTGTTTCTGCTGCCAACAAACATGCCCTTAGCAAGATGCTATCACCACCCATGTCGGTAGGGTTGGTTTTAGGTGATGTAATGTGCTGGATGTGCACCACGGGTATATCGGTCTCCATGTTTGAGTGAATTCTACAAGTTTCCTTTGTATTTTGGAAGAGGATCATAACCAAAAAGAGATTAAAAAAATAGATGTCTTAAAGGTGTCAAGGAAATAGTGCAGCTAGCCTAAATTTAGCCATTGGCCCCTTTTCTTTTCTTTTTTTTGCTATTTTGAAATGAGAAATCCCAGGAATAAAAAAGCTACTTTGTAACAATAAGTCAGAAGGAACTGGTGTTACAAAAAGTAGCAAAAACTCTTGACACAGGGTGGCAAAGTGTCACCAATGTTTTCCTAATTCTTTGACTACTGTTGGTCAGACTTGTTCCTTTCTGTAGAGACAGGTAAATAAACTCTGCTACATATTGTTTTCATTGGGGACATTTGAGCGTTTAATGCTATTTTTCTCCATTCAGGTCATGTTGAAAGAGTTCTACACGTGGCCATAAACCCCCAAAACACTCACATCTTCTCTGCCGGAGCAGATCAGCGCTTTCATATCTGGGACCTGTAGCACTATTTAATGTGGAGGCTTCCTGATCTCTGACTCTCTGTTCTGGACTAACCACAGGGAGGGGGGGTGGGGGGGAGGGTTTATCCCTCTACTGAAACTGTGAATCTGACTTATTTCCTCAGCTTTTTGTTTAAGATTTACTGCTGAGAAGTGTGACTTCTCTCAATAAACATATTTTCTAAAGGCACTTTTGTTTGATTTTGTTTGACAAAGAAACGGAATGCATTGTGGTTTGTTTTGGATGGTGTGAAACACGCAGAGCAAGTCGACTTCAGTTACACATAAACAAAAACTAGGTTAAAGTCCTCTTTGCAAAGGGGGAGTGTTAAATATTTGTCACCCTCAAGCATGTTACAAGAAAACTCACAAGAGAACACTGTGTGCAAAAGAAATGTGGTCAAGACTTCCTTTTTAAAGATAGGGCTTTACATCTCACATGGGTAACATGTTCACAGAAACACATGCGTAACAGCGGGGGTGCAAAATGTGCGGTTTTAGCCATCTTACCACAAACAATCTGCAAAGACTTAACCGGAACAAATATATTCTTGACATTTTTTGTGTGCGTTCTTAAAGCATCTTTGTTTTCCTGCCGACAAATAGGTCAAAGCAAAGGCTTGCCTTGAGCATTGCCTAACCAACCAGAATACAGAAAACTAACAAATCTGAAACCATGGCGATGATTAAAAAACTTGGAGGCACTTGTTTATTTATATAAGAGAACACACCACCAGAGTTGCAGAAACTAGGTGAACAGGTTTCACAAGAGTATTTAACCAAGAGGCGGAATCGGGGTTTAGGGTGTACTGCATCCCAGCAAATGTGAGTTTTATTAGCAGTTTTTAGCCCCAAACCCTGATTACTGCCATGTCTGTAAAGAGGTGAATTTTTGATCCAGGTAACAAGGAGTGGCTGGCTTCACCCTGCATGCCACCATGCTCTTATTATTAATGGGAATTTCAAACCTTCCTGTTTGCCAACAATCTGACCAGATTACGAAACCATGTCAAACAAAGCTCATCCCACTGTGATGATATCATCTTATCAAAACTGCTTTTTTTTTAAAAAGCTCAAGGGGCGGAGCTAGTCCACTTTATTTTTAGATCCTCCTATAAATGCTTGCCTCCTTTGTGCTCAGGTGTTCATTTACCAACCTTTGCTTAGCTGGTTGAAGCAGAGCATTCTGTCACGGGATTCTGTTGTTGTCTGGATCCCCACTGTAACTGCTCACTAAATGTGGTGCAAACGTTCAGGAATGCTTGTTTTGGGACAGAGAATGCCGTAGGAGTATAATAACATTAAAACCTTCATTTTGGGGTTGGGGGGGGGGAGCCATTTGAAACATATTCATTGAGAATTTTCTGTCAGTGTTGGACACTCCCACTCTATCCACGCCTTGCATCATCCGATCGTGTGAGCCGACTATATAAACTTCCCATGCAGCGGAAGTTTTGGCAGACAACAAGGAGAGAGCATGAGTCACATGGTGCGGAACACCGAACAAGGTTTGGGAAGTGCTGCCCGGCATATCGTGAGCTGTTCTGCAGAAAAGGAGGGAAACGGGGCCCGTCCTCCACCGGGAATACACATTACTTTACTGTATGTCTGCCCGTGAGGTGCAGATTCTCCAGAGGCTGGCTGTTCTTGGTAAATGCCACTTAAACTTGATCATTTTCAAAAAAACATTTCTAATCATTTCGATAAAAACAAATAAATGTAATAGTTATGCTTAACCAGCCCAATGCAACTAGCATTGATTGATCTGTTTCCCTCTGATTCTGTGTCTCTCATCATGTCTCAGTGGTCTGCCATGGCTTCGCAGCAGGCCAGGTGACCTCCCAGTACTTCTTGGTGCAAACCCCCATGTCGTGGGTCCGAGCCCGGGAGTTCTGCCAGAGGCACTACGTGGACCTCGGCGTCCTGAACTCGGAGGAAAAATACTACACCCTCCTCGATGCAACCTCTGAAAGCGAAGTCAGCTTCTGGCTCGGCCTGCGGCGGCAGCCCATCGCCCCCGAGTGGAGGTGGGTCAGCGGGGAAGAGCTGGGCTACCAACACTGGTACAGGGAGAACTACGAGGGCCAGTGCGCAAGTCTGGAAGCCATGTTAAAAAACGACAAGCTGCTGGCTCGCCACTGCACTGAGCAACACATGGCTGTGTGTCAGGGTAGGTCATGGAAGGTGGAGAGTTGCATTGCTTGTTCCACCTGTGCTGGCATTCTTTAAAACACATCATCATGATGTTGGAATTTGGCTATAATTGCCCACTTTAGCATTGTATGCTATCACATGATCTATGATAATTAGTGATGGTTTTATTTCCTTATAGAAGTATATGTTGTGCCCACAGACTCTTCTTTTCTCTCTTTTTCTTTCTCTGTTGCATTAGATCCACACCTTTAGGTCAACACAAACACACACCATTTGTTACCACATTCCAATGTCATCTGAATGAATTAGGACCTGGCCTGTTTATGCCCGGAGGTAACTAGCCATTAAGACTTGGTTTTGTCCAGCCCTTCTTTGAGGAGGCAGATCGAGCCCAGGAGATAATGCCCATCACCCAGATCTCGGGGCCCTTTGCCAACTGAGACCCAGAGAGAGGTTTTCTGTCTGTGAAGAGCCTAGCGCTGATATATACCAAAAATATACTTAACTGTGTCCAATAAATGTTATTTTTGTACTTTTGGTTTACTCTGGTATAGTCTCAGGTTTCCAACTAAAGAATCGGGATAATATTCTGTTGAATGATAAAGAAATTCTACTCTAGCCGTGTCTACTTCAGAGCTCCTGTGTTGTGCTTCTAAACTCGGAGTCTCTTTTGTGTTTAACAGGCTGAGAGACATAACACCGTTTTTAGAAAAAGCCTTAAAATGTCGGTGCAAGAGTGGCCGTTAAGCTTTCTCTGTCCCGTTTGCTCCCACAGGTCCAGTCAGCCCCCAGTCAGTGACCGTGGAGTCAGCGGGTGTTGACCACGTGGCGCTCAGCTGGAACGTCTCAGCGCTCATGCTGCCGATCCCTCACAGCTACGACGTGACAATACGCCAGTCCACTGGCGAGACGCACCTCCTCTACTCTTTCGCCAACAACTCTTCCGTCATTCGCATCAGAATCTCCGACCTAACCCTGACCGCGGAGTACTTCATACAGATATCGGCTGTGGTCGTTCGGCCCGACAGCGTAACCGGTGGGAACACAACGCTTCAAGATCATCCTGTCACCTTGCATATTAAAACAGGTAGGATGTGTAGGAGTAAATCTGCATGTCAATAACACACACAGCAGTCAACAAAACTCTGAACTTGTGCCTGTGTGTCTTTTTTCCCGCCTAGCGCTCTTTGACCTGCCAGGCGCCATCTTGAAGTTAATCACATTCATCTATCTGTTTTCTCTCTTCTGCTTTCTCTATTGTGTTCTGAAAAAAGGTAAGTGTGATTGATCCCGTCAGAGACATGCAAGAATGCTGATGATATGTGAAAAAAAACCTGTTATCATCTCCAGATGAAGCCACAGAGACAGATCAGGACGTCTCTCGGGTGGAGGCCTCAGCCCTGGACTCAGTTTTCGTTCCGCTCCCACAAAGAACCAGAGGCTTTGGTTAAAAACGGGGAAGCACCTGTTGTGAATGTCCAGAATCTCTTGTTATATAGTTTTATGTAGTAGTCTAAAAGAAGCTATTTACTCTAGATATATACCAGTTTGAGATTTTCTGATATGCATATATTCAGTTTTATATACGCCGCAAACAATGTATCCTGAAGAAACGTGAACCGAAATTAGCCCAACTAGTCAGTTTCATCACAGGTTCTGTCTCGCTGCTCAAACCTCCATCCAGTGTTGCTTCCTTAACAGGCCTCTACAGACAGTATATTTACAGTAGTCTTCATATTAAGGTGATCTAAGTGTTTTGTTCTTTCTCAAGCTGCCCGGTATCACAAATTAGCATCACCGACAAACAGTGCCATGTGCTTTTGTTATTTAGGTACTGTTTCCAAGGCCACGCTTTTTGTTCAGTATTTTTGTGGAGTCTTTTGGTATCACGAGAGGAGCCAGAAGGTGAGAATGTGCACATGATATGTGTTTTTAGTCCAGAGACCATTTGCACGTGTGCATTTTATTATTTAGATTTTACCATTGGCTCTTTGTATTCATCAGATCAGAGTCTTGTTTCCTGTTATTTTAGGAGCCATAGCAACAAAGTTACAAAGGTAACTCAAACTGAAGCCGTCGAGTTCATGTCAGAGAGAGAATGTCACTCACTAGCTTCAGTTCTAGTATTTGTTCTCCCCCCCCTCAGTCAGATTATGGAATTGTTCTCAATTCAAAATGTAAAGACTTGCGAGAAAAAAAAAGGCATTGACTTTAAGACCTGTTTGTTGTGGGGGGGTAGTGTGTCTTCTGTTTTCAGCCACCAGTTTCCAGCTCAGACTCTCGTGTTGTTCACACTACGCAGTGAGCCTCTCTTGTAACCAAGGGCTTGGACGTTATCTCTTCACACTAAATATGTGATGAAAACATACTCAATAGGACATGAGTGTGCATTGAAAATACCAACCTTTTTCGTCTTAAAATCAGTTCAATTTTGCCATAGAAGATTGTTGTTTAGTTTCTTCTTTTTGGTCAATTCTTTTTTTTTTTAATGTGTGAATTATATAGATTAGTATCTGCATGGAGGGGTGAAGCATCACCTTAATGAAGGCAGCCTGGTTTCATAGTATTTGCCGGTAAGCCCTGTTAGATATGACTTACTAAAAGCAGTTAGATACATTACTCACTGTAATGTATAAGCTACAGTGTTTTTGTTGGATTTGTTCATTTTTATCTATTTAGTTTTCTTAACACTTTTATTTATTTTGTTTTTTGTTTTTTTTTTAAAGCTAAGCAAGTTGTACCCAAGAAATGCCTTGCTGTTGCACAAAAAAAAAACTATTGAAGCAGAACCATGAATGTGAATGCAGCAGTTAAGCTAAAAACTATTAATCATGCCACGAGGACAAAGCCGGTCAAAGTTTCATTGAGTTATCTTTTATATGTTTTCTTTTTTATGTATTTTTTTAAACACAGTATTCTAAATTTTATTCACGAGCTTTTGACTAAATTGCTTTCTTCCAAAATTTAGTTGCTGCAGCCAATTTTAAGAGGATACCTCACGTGTCATTTGCACTCAGGCCTGAATGTTCTCGGTCCAAAGCTTAATTTAGTATTTCATAAAGAGTCTTTCTGTTCTCACATCTTTAGACTTTTGCCCTTGTTTTTAAAGGGGGTCTTACGTGTTACAGTGTCAATAGTTAAAAGGACTAAAACGTCCTCTAACAAGGCAAAAATATAGAGTATAATATAATATAATATATATAATATAAGTAAACTACGCGTGCCAAACACTTGGCTTTAATGGTGCTCTAGATACGCGGTTATTAGATTTTTTTCTGGTCTTGTCGTGAGTTATTATCATCACAGGACTGTGCACAGCATATTCCTGATGTAGAGAAATGTCAGGAAAATAAATAAGAACAGATGTACTCATACGTTAAAAATGTATGTACTGATTACTTCTTATTAAAAGACTAAATCTACTGCTCTTTGAGTCAGTAGGAATAAGTGAGGAGATGAGTGCAATTAAAAAAGACATGCCAAAGTAGATTTTGGGCTTGTCTGCTCTGACATATATGTATGCATGTATGAAGCTGCCGTTTCCAGTCAGAAAGAAGAAACAGAGTTACCATACTTAACCCTTTAAAGCCTGATCCAAGAAATAAATAGAGAAAATATATTTTTGTTTGACATCTTTATTCTGCCCTTCAACAATGTATTCTTTAAAAACGTATTCATAATTCATTACTGCGTAATAAGTCAAAATTATTGACTCGTAGTCTTCTGCCCGCTGCTATCTGGTACATGGGATTATGTACAACAGGGTTTTGAGCATACTTTTTTACCATTAGATGATGCAAAAGGTCTCAGATGCAAAACATTTCAGAATCCATATGTATCAAATATGATACTTGAGGCATTATAGGGTAATTGGTGTCAGGTTTAAAGTTAGCTTTCTAAACTTCCACTCCTGCACGAGCCATACAAAGAAAATGTTGACATGTGAATTTGCATATCGATTCATGTCAATATATGTGGTGCATTTGGGCTTGTAAATGTAATTCTTCAATTATTGAATAGATGTGCACTGTAAACTTCCATGTTTTCTTTTGATGCCGTCCATGTAGCTGAGAGCCATTTAAATAAAAATACCTACAACAGTATTGCTGGTATCATGACTATTCTTTGCCAGGGAAACATTTCATCAAGGTCCCCAGTCAAGTAATGACTTTAGCATCCTCTCACTCACCCTCAGACTGCTCTGAAATTATTCATAGGTGAAAAATGACGTGCTCCTCTTTCCACCACTTTGTGTGATACTGAGCGTCTGCTCAAATTCAGTTGACACAACATATCTTCTTTTTTTTGTAAGTTGAAATTGTTTTTATTATCAACTAACCGGCCAACGAGTGTCACCCTCATGTGATTTTATTTAACTCATAACTTTACGTAAAAATAATCATGCGAAGATGTGAGAGCCACTTGAAAATGAGCCCCCCAGCCCCACAGCCGCTGCCTGAAAATGAATACCCTCGGTGCTGGTAAATGTCACCACTTGCAAGTAAAATTACGCATCAGCTCTCGAGTCACACTTGCATCAATTTTGTTGACTCAGGCATTTCCACAGGAGACCACATCCTTTAAATCTGACATATAAAGCCCCCCGTGAGAGAATTCACATCAGTGCATCGACCATCACATCAAACACTGAGATAAAAAGAAATGTCCTGCCTGTCTGCTTTCATCTGCTGTGTCATTCTTCTTGTTGTCAACCCTGGTGAGTACCATTCTTTGGGTTCAATCATTGAATTGCTTATTTTCTGGTCTGAATCATTGGATGCCTAGTTTTACATCCTTTGGGGAAAGACATTGCCAAGATTTTTTCTTTTCTTTCCATTAATGTTGTGTGTATTAGGGCATGGTTCCGAGATTATCAATGGGAAAGAAGTCACAAAGCACTCCTTGCCTTTCATGGCTCTGCTGGAAACTAAGACCCCTGCCTGTGGAGGAGTTTTGATTGATCCAAAATGGGTCCTGACTGCAGCCCACTGCACTAAGTAAGAGCCTGTGGCATGCGTTAATGAATCTGTCTCATCTAACACATGACAGGTTTGATCTTAAGCACCATGAGAAACATGGCATGATCCTACAAAAAGTTTACCAGAATTACTATTGAAGATAAAAGACTGTATGATTTGGGTTTAGTAGAAATTTTAGGAACTGCAACTACTTTGAGAAGGCAATGGAAAAACCAATGCTGCTGTGGATTGTAATGTCTCCAAGTTGTGTGCATTACCACTTTTCTGCCTTCATTTAGTCTTTTATTTAAAATCACTGTCTCAAACTGCACTGCGGCTTGAATTCACTTTTATTCTGTTAAACAGCCTATCGGTGACACAAATTTTCATGCAGGTGCCCAAACTTTTGGAAATATGAAACCGAACAATGTTATTTTTTACAGTTATGGGCAAAAACAAGCAAGGTAAAGAACATGGGAGTGTCCTTTGCTCAGGAAAGTGTTTGAAAAGCTCAGAATGAGTCACAAATATCTGCCTTCTGGCTATGAAGCTGTTGTGTCTGAGTGATCTGACTCAGTTTGCATCTGTACAAAAGATTTTAACTACAGAAACATATCAAAAGCAAAAAACTTGCATTCCGTGCAAACCACGCCTAGTTTGGAGTGTTGCTGTTGACACTTTTTATTCAGTGGAGATCTTTCTTCTTTTTTTTCATATGCGCTCACAGTGTAAAAGTAAACGTCAAAAATGTTTTCTGCAGGTTCAATTCTCCATTCAATGCATGCTGTGACAATTCAGATAAATTGAGGTAATGACTAAACTTTACCTTTACAGCATTCAGAAAGTGTTGCTTGGGGTGCACTCCATCAAAGAAAATGAGAAGGCCTCCAGGCAGGTCCTGACGGTAAAAAGACATGTTCCTCACCCCTGCTACGATCAGAATGACAAAGTCAACGACCTTATGTTGCTAAAGGTAAGTTGAATTTAGATTGTGGTAGGTAATATGTTAAAGCATGAGACCAAATCTGAATTGGATTCAAGTCCAGGGTGGCCAAGAAACGAGCCCTGAATTTTTGCTGCCTTAAATGTTTGGGCCATTTTGCAAAATTTCTGTTTAAATAATTCCCGTTGCAATGTGTGAACTGTGGTGTAATACTGTTGTTGTCGTTGTTGTTTTTTCAATTTCAGCTGAGCAAGCCGGCGAAGCAAACCGACACAGTGAAAATTCTCAAACTGAACAAGGCCGCCAAAGAGCCTGCAGCCGGCAGCAGTTGCATGGTGGCCGGGTGGGGACAAACAAACAACAAAATCAATCGAATGTCCGACGTCCTGATGTCCGTGAATGTGACCGTAATCGACAGGGCCAAGTGCAACTCTCCTGACTACTACAACCTCAACCCCGTCATCACCAGCAGGATGATCTGTGCCGGGTCAGACGGTAAAAGCATTGCTGATACCTGCCAGGTGAGTGGACCACAAGCCTCTCGTTCCACATTAACCGAAGTCATGAGCTAAAGGCAAACCGCTGCTTATTTCTTCACTCTCCAGGGAGATTCAGGAGGGCCTCTGTTGTGTAACGGAGATTTACTTGGGGTCACCTCTTTTGGGCGGAGGTGTGGAGAGAAGAAAAAGCCTGGCGTGTACGCTTATCTGACGGAGGAGCAACTCAAGTGGATCAAGAAGACGATGAGCGGTGCTGACATGTAACTTTCTCTTAAATACCCCTGTCTATCAAAGTGCATTCTTTATTGTAAAAATTTCTTCTACATTTCTTTGTCAAATAAAAAAATCAAACCTTTGACCTTTGACCTTTTGCAGTGACTATTATTTTCTGATATAATTTACACGGACTGGACACATTGCCTTGTGTTAGAATAAAGGTGGGGTGGTCAAACATTTCCATCCCCGTGGAATTCATGTCTTCCATGATGACTTTGCTCCAACAGTAGAGCATATTGGCAAACATTACCAAGTTAACTATTTTGTTTTTGAGGGTTATTTTTTTACTTATTCAACCACATAATCTATGATAAAAGATTCCTTTGTTTTATACTTCCAATAAGCACTTGTCATAGTCAGCACTTGATGTCATAGACGTTCAATCATTTATTTTCCATGCCGCGTATTTCAAGTAGGGTGATGGATTAAATTAATATTAGTATTCTTAATCTTACACAAGATTATTCACAAACAGTGTGTGTTTTGAAAAAATGTCTTTGCTAAAACAGAATTTGACAACCTGTGCGAGACCCACCCTGAGTTACTGTATTTAATTAAGGTCTCAATTATGCTGAGTTAGGACTAAACATAGCCAATGTTTAAATTGGACTAAAAAATGAGTCCCTCAATGCTTTCACAGCTTAAAAACTGGGCACCTTTCTGATATTCTCAGAACCGATCTGGCAGAATACAAACTTTAAAAAAAAGAAGGGGATGGATTCACCTTATTTTTAGGGACAGCTTTCAGTTTTCTCAAGCAGGGTTGCTTTGAGTCATGACACGAAATCAAAACATTTTTAGTAGTCAAACTTTCCCTGGTCTCACATGCGGCTTTAAACATGCATCAGCTGTTTTAAAAGATTAAACTTCTGAACAAAGCAGGCACGTTTACTGTCAAATGACAAAGCTCAAATGTAGCTCCCTTGCCATGAATGGCTGATGCCACCAGACCAAATCCTTTGAATTTTAAAGATAAGAGAAAATGTACATCCCGAGAGGGCTCTTACGTTTCGTCCTTCCGTTTGACCAATCATTTGAGTATTGCACTTTTTACTGCAAAATACTCTTTACTGCTCTATGTAGTTTGGTAATCCAGAACTTAATGACTCTGAATCAGAAAGCAATCAACATAATGTTGCCTGGACAGACAATTCTTCTGTTATTATAAACCTTTCACCTGTGTATTTTATTTATTTATTTATTTATTTATTTATTTATTTATTTATTTATTT
>JABUIW010000071.1:3313149-3337216 GCA_013363375.1 Menidia beryllina | reverse complement strand
GATGGATGGATGGATGGATGGATGGATGGATGGATGGATGGATGGATATCATCGATTGGTGAAAGGCTGTTCACAGCTGGCGATGTGAAATTCTGCATTATAGTGTTAAGTGTATTTTATAACATCATTCCATTTCACTTTACTTGGTTTGTAATTAAGTGCTTATATTCCAGAGTGTTGTGACTTTCTGTTTTATTGGATATTGGTCATTGTATATGTTTGTTGATAAAATGATGCCTTGTGTTTCTATTTTAGTACACCGTTACCAAGGAAAGACCTTAAGGCATGGGTGGGGAGGCAGCACAGATGGGTGTGTTGCTTATGTTATGTCTGTTGTGAGAGGCCATCCCAACACACGAGCTCCGGTGGAATCCCTTAAAAACTTGTTTGGAATGAGATGGAAATTCTCCCTCTCAATCCAGTTCAACGGCAACCAGAAACTCCCGGCATGTTTTGTTTATAAAGCCATGGACTGAGATTGTTTGGATTGTGCTCGGCGGTATTGACGATACGTGGTATGAATGTGTGGAAAGCCTGACACGTGCCCGGAGAGACGCTCTCCACAACAGCCGCCCACTGTAAACACACTGCTGCCTGGCTGACAGCAGGAGGATTAAAAATTCTGTCATACAACTAAAGAAGTCTTCTCTCTGGAGAAAAAAAAAACATTTTGCGACATCGACTACAATTTCAAAGATTGAAAAGGATTCAAACACCTAATAGAAAAAGATGATGCTCTATAGATGCGCTATATGTGAAATCAATGGTTATATTTAGCCAGAGACAATCATTTGAAAAATGTCTGTTATGAAATATTAATCTCTGTCATGCAAATGATGTAAGAGATGCTAAGGCTAAACCAGAAATGTTTTCATGCTGTAACTGGGGGAAAAGTCAACTGCCATACGCAACAATTTTTTTACACTGAGGTCGAACAGGAACCTGACATTAATCTTCTGGGGACCATGAATGTTTCGTTTATGATGAAATGTTTGAAATATAAAAAAGTGGTCCATCCTGACGGCACACGCCACCAGTTAAACTAACCAAAATGTTGGAATAGCGCCGGAAGCATGAGATGACCCAGCTTTGAGCAGTAATGTAAATTGCGATTTTAGTACACGTGGAAACCTTTGTTTTGCCATAGGACGTGCAAGGATGCAGCTCAATGAGGCTTTCCTTCCACCAACATTGCTCACCATATGAGCAATCTACTATAACTTACGCAACAATTAAGTAAGACAATGAGCACGGCACCGAGATTAGGCCAGCAGCTCCCGATTTAGGATATGGCTATCCACTGGCTTTATATTTAGAACAAAACGGAAGCCACAGAATGGGTGTGTTTGCGGCTCTTAGCGTGTGTAAGTGCATGCTAATGTGTTTTTAAGTATGTCTTAACACCGAGGCTGAGTTAATGTTTATGGGTCGGCATCGCTCGCTAGCAGCACAGAAAACATGTGAGGGGGCTGGAGTGAGGTGTTGGTCATGGCTCATTGAGTCTGGATGGGGCACAAATTAACATGCGGAGACTTAAAATCTCATCACTTATTAACTGGACACCAGACACACCACCCACTACTGAAGGTCAACCGATGACTGTAGTACCGATCCTACTTTTACTGGTGCTTACTTTCCATTGATCCAAATTAGAATTAAAGGTGCAACTTCCATGATTCATTTAGATTTTTTTTTAAATATTTAGGAAATCCAGCTCTGAATTGTGGCTCAAGTCATGGGTTATGCAGGAGGGAGTTTGAAAGATCTACCAAAGGGTTGCATGTGCTTGAAAACAATTAAAACAATGCAACATGTGTAAGATGTGACTCATTTCCTCTTCTTTTTTTTTTTCCTCCATTCTCTTGTGCAGCATCATGGCAAGTAGAATGGTTTATTGATTTCCATAGTTAGGTCAAGGACACCTTTTGGTTGGGACATCTCCCCGGTTGGTGGTTTCCGGGGTGAAACGTGATTAATTTCTTATAAAGCAGCGAGGCACGAGCCCCAAAACAGAAAGAGGTGACCTTGTGCCGTAGATCTGATCAAACCACACCCAATTAACCTCTCAAAAACAACTTATAACCCTAACTCGGCTCAAAACCAACCTTTACCCTAAACCCTAACTCTCACTTTAACCTTAACAATCCCTCGTGGTCTCAAATATCTTAAGTCGATAGATATTAGGATTTTCAAAGGAATCTGAGGCCCCACCTCACCAACACATGACAGAATCTAGTGGAAAACAGCTTTGGATACAAGCTGGGTTTCTATACGTTATTTGTTTGGTGGTATTAATATAGCAACAATGACAATCAGTGAAAAAAGGACGATTGTATTTGTATTACAAATGTTGCATCAGTTGAACGACACAAACACTTGACATTGCAAGCCGTGTCATTATTCATCTAATAAGATTGAAGTGGTGTCAGGAAAGCAGCAATAACTCGAGGATAAATATATATTTTTGACATGGTTAGTCATTCACACTGTTCTGGAGGAGTCTTGGTTATCTCTGCGTTACAGTTTTGCATTGCTTTATTTAGATTTGCATGTATAGTTTTTTTACACACGGGGAAAACATAAAAACACACAGAATTTGTTTCAGTATAACTTTAGATTTTGGATGAATTGATTATCTTTTAATGTTGACTGAGACTGAAAACCCATCTTGAACGATTTGCTCATTACAAACAATCTCTCCCACTTCTGAATGGTGGAATGAGAATGATATGAAAATTGCTTTATAACCCTTCTCAGAAAGAGCTGATTTATTTTTTGTAATTTTTTGTATCATTGTTATGGAGCAGCGATCTGCAGAAACATCTGCTTTTTTTAGAAGTGCTCACACTTATTAAAGACCAATTAATCGAGCAGCCAGTCAGCAGCACCTGGCTGCTACGTTTGTCCCTCTAATACTGTGGAAGAGAGCATACTCTCTGCTTATGCCTTGTTTGGCGTTTTAGCTTTAATAGATTAACGACACAATGTAATGCAACACTTTGACTTGTAAGACATAGTGCGGATTGGAGATTTTGGATTTCCCATACGCATAGACAATAAATGTTAAAAAAAGTGAATTCTTTATGTTTTATATTCTATGTTTATAGATGTGAGCAAAATCCAGTTGGTCAGAGGTATGAGAAGCACTGTTCCTTCTAATTGACTGTACCAGGAGTCAGTCTTTTTTGTAAGATTGTCCTTGAGCTCTCAAACAGCATTATGAATTGTGTTACTTTTTCATGAACTAATTAGAGCCCATTTGATGCTTAAAAAATAAAATACATAAATACATATCAATATTGAAAAGAACTAATAGATTTTTAAATGGGTTTTATAACATCTGGGCATTCGGCACTTGACTGTTCAGAGAAAAGAGTAGTAGGGATAAACACATACATGAAGTCAATATTTGAAAAATCGAATGTTTAATTCATATCCCATTTCCCATCTTTTACTGCTTCCAAACAGACACTATAAGCACAGCAAAAATGTCATGCACTAAAGAGGGATGTACAAAGAAGAATGGGAAGACTTTCAGCTATGCTCTTATCAAGGTTTCTGAAAGCGATGAGACATTCAGGAGCCAAAAAAAAATCAGGGCGTATTCATTTTTTGATGCAACAGAGCTTTCAAAACAGACAAGACTCTATTGTATACATTGTTGCTTTCAAAAAAGTTATTAAAAGTTGTTTACGAAAAAATCCCAAATAATAAAACATGGCGTGTTACACTTGGAAAACATTTTAATGGCTGTTATAATAACAATAGTGCCTTTTAAAATGCCAAATGACAATAAATACATAAACGTTAAAGCGTGAGACACATAAATTAGAAATAAAGTTAAAAAAAATACAACAGAAAATAATACATCCTACATAGAAGATGGCTCCAACTAAAAATAACTACAGCATAATGATGACTTTACTATTAAGAATTGCTGTCTGTCTGCTTGTGGAAACACGAAGAGGTTTTACAGACAGCGGCCAAAACGTTTCAAAGCATGAATCACTACAAGTTAAGACGGTTGCGCTGGTCCGATCTTATCCCTCACATTTGTTCATTTTCTAAGAGTTTTCCACCATCATGTGGGTGGTTTCACCCACACAAACCATTCTTGTGCGTCTCACAATTCATCTTTTCAAACTGAGTGTAACAGGTACCGAAACTTGAGAACCAGTACAGCTGGAAAACGGTCGCTCGGCTCACAAAGCTGTTTCCTTTGACCACCTTAATCTCTTTCTGGTGATCAACCCGCTTGATGGAGCCTTGCGACATGCGGTGCTGCGGCTGGGAGAGTGAGCTTGCCTAAAAACATCAAAGAGAGGGGAACTTTTTTTCAAAAAAGTTTTCGATAAAAAAATGTAAAAAGGAGAAAATACTGATCCAGCAGCAGACGCAGCAGGGGTGTGTGTGTCACACTAAGCATTCTGGACTCCTTTGTAGCCGAGCCGCTTCTGCTGGCGTGGGAATTTGTTTTTCCTGTACCTGTGCAAATGAGACAGAAAACAACTGAATATGCGGGCACAAAAATTCATTTTCATTCCATTCATAATCCCCCAAATTTCCAATTTTCTAGACATGAGTAGTCGTCCTCTGTGGTTCCAAGTGTTTCTGCGTGAAACGGGACGTTTTAGAGCTTTTAGGTCCAAACTGGGCTCTCTAAACAAGCCGTGAAACAACGGCAGAACATCCAGAATTCTGCTGCTCCAGTTCCGACCAGAACCAGGAAATACGAGCATATCAGACCAGCGGTCAAGTCCCTTCGGTGCCGAAGCACGTCTCTGTCATGTTAGAGCCGTATGAACCGGCTCGGAGCAACTCTCAGAACCTCTGGCAGTGGTCTGCCAGGAGTCAGAAACTAACAAGAGGAGGCTGCATTTCAGTTATGTGCTCCTAAAATCTGAGACAGGCCCATACTCTGACGATGTTGTATTCCAGGATGAAACCTGTTCTATTTATTTTAAAAGTATTTCGTCTGTACTCTTCACCTTTAATCAGCCCAATCAACGATTTTAGTCTTTTTCATTTTGTTGAACCTGTTCCTCATTTCTGCTTTCAAACACTTACATTTTAATGCATATTTCTTGATTAATATTGTATGTAAAACACTTTTAATTATCTAGGACAAGAAATGTACTATACAAATAAATTTGCCTTGACTTGTCTCAAACATTCTAAAAAACTATTTGGTTTCAAAGGTTGTCAGAATTATTCTCATGTGTCAGTCGGCTGAATAGAAGAAAACAATTTCAGAAAAATGCATCTGCAGTGTTAAATTAAGGCACAATAGAAGAGATTTGGCTAACTTAAGCATAAGGATGTATGTTTGTTTTTTAACTGTCAGCTGATCAGAATCCCCTTCATCTCTAAGACACAGGCACTGATGATGACTTCTATCATTATCAGCTTCAATGATACCTGATGCTGCTGCTCTCTGTTATTAAGCGGCTGCACACACACACACACACAGGCATGCACAGACGGGGGCCTTACCACTTGCAGATGAAGTAGAGCGCTCCGGCCAGACCTATCATCAGCAGACTCACGCAGAAGATGATGAGGATTACTTGCTCTTCGCCCATTGGCCGGAAAACGAGCTCGGGGGCGCCGCACCGGGGCCCGCTGAAGCCCTTCTCACAACTGCGGAGTCAGACACAAGGAGGAGTCAAACACAGTCAGGCCCCGTGACGCAGCCTCCCGGCCTGGCGGGGAACCTACTGGCAGTGGTGCTCGTTCAGGTCCACCAGCAGCATGCACTTGCCCTTGTTCAGGCAGTAGTTCTCGTGGGAGCTGCCGCAGGGCTGAACGGAGCGTTTCGCCACATGGGGACGCTCTCCGCCCTGTCCTGAAACAGCAGCGAAGAAAACCCGTCACTTCACAAAGCGTTTCGCCCCCTTTCCATGGAAATGTACGCAATTTTGTTTTTAAAGTAACCGTATTATTGGTTTGGATTTGTTTTTGCCTTCGGCTTTTTTTTTGTTTTTATATGTAGCTTTTGGTTTGTTCCAGATTTCTTTATATTCAGTCATTTGTTTTGCCGTGAATATTTGTCTCTGTCTTGTCTTGAATTGTATTTTGTCTGTGGGTTTTTTGGTGTTGTTCTTGGTTGATCATTTGTTATCCGGTGTCTTCGGTTTGTGTTGGTTTTGTCTTTATTTGCTAGTTCCATAGTTACTTTCATGCTTTGTCCTGTCATGCCTCGGTTTTGTTTTTGTTGTTTCACATTGTCTCGTTAGTCTGATCATCAGCTCCACTCCCAGGGAGTTTCTCCCAGGGAATAGTGATTCTACAATCTGGTAACATGATGACACTCTGGGAGGCACAAATAGCATTTTTAAATGCGTTTTAAACTAAGCTCTTGTTTGGTGTCTAATTTCACACCATCAAGTTTTAAACAGTAAATTGGATGGAAAATAGATGCTAAAAAAAGGTTAGGAAGCACTGCATCTGAGACAGAAAGTTAGTCAGTTTGAGACTCCCACATTGAAGTCCTCTGAGTTCTCACCAGCTCCAAAATGCCTCTCTAGCTAATTCTTAATTGAAAAGGATATCCACAAATATTGTTCAAATTGTTTCTGAAGACACAAAGAGACAGTATTTATCTCTCCATTGAGAGACAAACAACCAAGTCAAATACATTATACAAAAAAGCTGTCAGCAGCATTAAGAGTTTACATATTCCACCAGTTTGGCTCTGCTTTCCAAACTGCTCTACCAAGAACTGGCAAGGGGGACTCAGGATTTCTTTCTTTGGTTGCTCTAGAGAATACCTGCTGCTAAAGATGAGCCGTCTCTGGTTTGCAGTCTGGGGGAGACACCTTTGGTGAGTACACAGGGCCAGATTAGCATGACACCTGTAGAAAAACAACAATAAAAAATAAGTTAATGTAGCTAGATATACGATCGAAAGGGTATGATTAGTAAGGATGTGT
Source organism: Menidia beryllina (assembly GCA_013363375.1). NCBI lineage: Eukaryota > Metazoa > Chordata > Actinopteri > Atheriniformes > Atherinopsidae > Menidia > Menidia beryllina. The sequence continues at coordinate 3,330,284 of JABUIW010000071.1, read as the reverse complement.
TGTATTCTGAAGGGGGGTTAAACCCAAGAGGTCACTGTGACTGCAAATGTCACAAAACCACTTTTAAGGATCAAATAAAAAACTTGATACTGTGAGGCTTTGTTTATGTTTGAAGAGTGTATTTCCTGTAAGTTGTGTATGGCTAACATGGATGAGTCTTTATCTGTGTTAATGTCAGTTCTCTCAGGTTAAATCTGATTCATCAAGCAGAGTCAGCCCATAAATCATAGCCATCTGAATCTGAAATGTAACAGAAAACAACATATTCAGGGGAGACTCAAACCATTCATTTGCATGAAGGTGTCCAGAGTCACAAAGGTAGTGAGAAGAGCCAAATATGTCACTGTCCCTCCTAATCAAAGTGTTTGTGGGTCACCAGTAGCAAGAAATTAAAGATGTTTGCTATAATATAATGTTAACATTTTTTGGTAGTTATTTTTTAACTGTTTTTGAAAACTGATATCAAACAGGAGACAAGGTCCATTTCACTTGTATATGTGAGTTAGTCATACATTTGAAACCTGTTTCACAATTTCTATGTTTTGCATTAGTGACAGGGTTTACTGAGTGGACTGGAGGTTTTTTTCTGGATTATCTCTCACTGTTCCCGATGATAACTTGTCTGTGTTGTTTTCTGTAAAACAGGACGTGAGTATTGAGGAAAAATACAGAAGTGATGAATAGGGTAAGGGAAAAAACTAATTTGCTTATAGTTGTATGAGTGGCTCCCAGCTGTCGGACGTGACGTGGAGGGGCTTGTGCTTTCTGGTCCACATGTCTGCACTGGTCCGCACACATTTACAATGTGTGGCATTTGAAGACGCCCACATTCCAGGAGACAGGACAGGAAAACACAGAAACCTTTAATGCAAGATCTGGCTGGTTATGAATCTGGCAATACCCACTAAAAAAAACTCTGTCCCTTCCTGCTGCAGAAATGTTTCTGCCTGGTTTAAAGTACAGAGTTACGAGGCAGCCACCTATTTCTCTATCAATTTCTCTATCATTTTTTATTTTAATTAATTAATCTTTTATAAAAAAAATTTACATTGTCAGAACAGTAGGCACTGACCCACTACTGGCAAATTCTCAGGTTGCCACTTGAGGTGAATGTCCTGAATTTTTGATAAACATAAAACATCGCCACATAAGCTTAACAGAGGGAGATGGAGAGGGTCCCACTGGAAAATTACTGCAGGATCTAAACTGTCTCACCTGAAACCAGGTAATTTAACCCAAGCAGGTGCAGTAAGCAGCTTAAGTATCTTAACAACGTTGGAAGAAAGCAACGCAATTGTGCGTATTTTTAGAAGGGTCAAACTACCAATCTGCGTCAAGTAAATTAAAAAAACCTGCTGACATTCATAGAGCGCCTAAAACCTGTTTTAGGAACTGTTTCAAAGCTTTATTTAAAACCAGAGAGGCCACAATTAACCATAACCTTTGAGAAAGCGATATGGATGGAAGAAAAGTCATAAAAACTGATAATGTCCATGTTTGGGGAGATCAAATCCAGGAAAATGAACAGAATAGCTCAAAGCAGAGGGAGAAATAAGAGTGTTTTCACAAAGTAAAAAGAATTAAAGGAAATAAACAGAAAACCATTTATCAGCAAGGCTCATCGACCCATAACAACTTCAACCTGCAGAAAGCATAAGGTAGGAACTCTTTAACCGAAAGAAAAGGATGATGTGTTCTGTTGAGTTCAGATGTACCCCGCTCCACAAATGAAGGTCCTGTCATACCAAGTGTCTGTAGAAGAAGTCTGTGGGGGCAAATTAATGATCTGGGATGGGTTCAGCTCAGGACGCCGAGGTTCCGCGGACTAACACTGAAATGTCAGGTTTTTATATCAAAAAACATTTTGATAATGAATCCCTGGATTCGCTGGGCCTAAAACTGTCCAGACCATACCCCCATGAAAAATCTTTTGTAGGATCACTTGGGTCCAAGTTATCCAACACAGGACCTTTCATATTCTCATAATATTTCATTTTCTTGTTGAAATGACTCAGAACCAAAACCCACTGGATGTGACAATGTGGTGATGGAACATGGTGAAGCAGTGGAAGGAAGCATGTGTTCATGTGAATGAGCACTCTTCAGCATCCCTTAGTCCCTGAGCTCAGCATCACTAACTCCACCATGTTTAGGTTTTTCTCTATCGATGGTACACGTTGATTTCTGGAATTGTTTATTCATTTTCATACGATAAGAAACACTATCGCTTTTTCAAAAGCAATCTGGGTAGAATTCAACAGTGCCGAAAGACGGATATGGCCCAAAAGCAAAACTGCTTATTTTGAACAAAAATCCGAAAAAATAAGAGAAAGATCCAAAGAGATTTGTTATCTGTTTGTAGATTTAGCTCCTGGAACTCTTTAAAGTTGATCTATATATGGTCAAATGATGTTAAATATTCCCAATGTTACTATTTCCTAATTATATACATTATGTCACACTTTAAAATTGAATTACAGGAATGATATATAACATGTAACCAAAATGCAGTCATATCCATTCAGGTAAATTGGATGGTGTCATTTTTTCCATCAGCAACATTTATCCAGATGTTATAAGACTGCAATTCATTCAGTTTCAATCCTGATGCCTGTCACCCAAAAAACATTCAACTGCTGAAAACTATTTTAAATATATCAATCCGTTGGTTACTCTAAAGGGGCAAAGAGTACATCAAACATAAATAAAAGATCAACCAAAAGAACCACGACGAGATGGTTTGATATTTCTAAACTCGAGCTGACCCGGTTAAATCAAGTGCCAACGACTAACTTATCAGCTGAAGAAGTTTTTTTCAGATATGAGAATCCACAAAGAAACCCTAAGTAAATACAGAGAGGAGTAACCTGGAACATACTTGTGTTTCCTCTGCTGCCTTTTCGGTTATTCCTGCAACTCCCCCGAACATTCAGTTCACTGACGCACCAAATTACAGCTGGAACCAGTTTCTTTCTTTCTTTCTTTCTTTTTTTTTTTTTTTTTTAAATCGTGCATAAATCTATCCATTAAAAAGCACGCACATTACCGATAAGAGACAGGAGCGCGGAGGGTTTGCTGTTCCCCATTTCGGAGTCGACAGGTCGGCAGCAGCGATGAGCAGCTCTGACTCTTCCGTCTTGTCCAAATGGCTAAAACTGAGAGGCGCGTGCCATTCCCAGGAGACGCGAGCTGGAAATCAGTGGGCTCATAACCGCGAAGTGGGTGTGGTGCACCTTTCATTCGGTAGGTTCAGAGTTGAGGGGACCACTCACACACCCCGGACCCCCGCATGCAGACACAGCTGCGTCATTTACGCACACGAGGACATCCAGCTCTCAGCTGCGTCATTTACGCACACGAGGACATCCAGCTCACAGCTGGCGCGCGCAGAAAACCAATGTAGAATCACAGTAACACGAAGGTTTTCGTCCAACAAGTCAAGAGATTGAAAACCGTATAGAAACACAAAAGAAAAATTTCTCATGACGCTTATTTAAAAAAAAATATCCCCTACCAATCTGTGTGTTTTGTTATTTTCAAGGCTATGAATCCATTTCTAAAATAAATACTGCACTGAATGGATGTGAAAATATCTCTTGTCAATCCTTTAATCCTTAGGAATGGTTCCTCAGACCAAGTTGGCTGCTTTTGTTGCAGGATCAATAAAAATAAAATAAAATCATCCCGCATTTGGTGGGTGGCTGAGGATGATAGACCCAGAAAACGAACAACAGGCTGCAAAGGCTTCCAGAAAAACTAACCCATAACATCATCCATCCTTCCATCCATCTATCCATCCATTATCGTTTCCGCTTATTCGCTAATGGGGTCGCGGGGGGAACTGGAGCCTATCCCAGAGGTCAAAGGGCAAGAGGCTGGGTACACCCAGTCCATTGCAGGGCCCCCATAACATAATTTAACCATCCAAACTGGGAAACAAGAAACCAAAAGATTGTCTGGAAACAAAAAGACTCATTCAGAAAGAAGAGTGAATCTAAATCAAACAATGTGGAGGACAAAAAAAGAAGTCAAAGAAATCTAACCTAAGCCCTGAAGGTTCTTAGTTTATAACCATTTGAAAATCCTATTGTTTTTGTAAAAGCAACTGAAGAAATGGAAACAATGTTTTGGTCCATTGAACGCGATACTTTCACATCTTAACCTGACGGTAAAGAAAGAAAGCAATGTAACAGGATTTTTGTGAGTCTCTAGTCTTAACAGACACCCCCCTCAGTTTGTCTGTGGATTAATGAGCACTTATCCTTCAAAAGGAATCTTAAAGTCAAATCAAACAGCCGTACAGCTCTTTTGAATTCTGAGTTTAATCCACTTTAAACTACACGCTGACCCCCCCCAACCACCAAACTAATGACTCGCAAACACAAAGATGGGTGAGCACAGAAATTCAAGCAACACAGAGATACCATTTTTCTGAATTTATTTTGTGTAAAAATTTAAATACAACTGAAAACAAATAATTTAATTATCACAACATAACAATAAATAGGTGTCTGTGGCCAAACTCTTTCTTTCAGAAGCAACGGCGCGCTGTGACCGGCCCTTTTCAACACACAGGGCTCCATCAGGTGGGATGGAGGTGGGATGGAGCTCGGCCTCCCCATGTCCAGATCTCCATTCCAGCACAAGTTCGTTCAAATGATGTCAAATAGCCTTGGTGAATCCGAATCCAGTTTAGGAGTTTTACACTTGAAATGGTGACGGCAGCAAAGGTGAAGCTGATGGGGTCACACGGAGGTCTCCGACGATGACGATTTGATCAGGGGGGCCGATTTCACACATCTGGAAACGAACAAACATCCCAGTCATTATTACAAATCAATATTCTTGCTCCTGCAAGAATTCTTACAGTACAGATTTGAGTCACTTATATACTCACCTTTTATAAGCACAGCAAGAGATGACAACGGCCAGAATGAGGATGACCATGATTACCCCAAAGCTGATGGCGATCACCTCCTCCATCTCGGGCAGGGAGTAAGTGCCTTCAGTGAAGTCCATGCAGCGCGGTCCACCGTGGGAGGGGGCGCAGCTGCAGACCAGAGACACGCATGAGCACATTCCAACGCCGAACAGGAGCCAACACGTGCGAGAGGAAAGTTTTCTTGCAAGTTTCTTGATATGTTGGGGCCGCATGTCACAGCTGGTGTGCAGCGTTTGTTAAAAAAAACACACTTTCAGACTCACATGCAGGAGGGTTTGTTGCTATCCTGAGGAATCATGCACGTGCCACCGTTTCCACAATATGCGGAGTATTCAGTTGCGCACGGTGTGTGTAACCTCTCGACCAGAGGGTCTTCCATGTCTGCTGCAGCTGCAAAAAAAAAAGAGAGATCAGATTAGCCTGTTTTGGGGGAAATGCCTTTAAATCTGGCCCAGACTTTTTTGCCATCAGAAATGTCAAGCTAAACTCATGTTGAGACCACTGCCAGATGGTTAAGATGCACTTTGTGATGCTATGGGCTCTGGATTTCGGCTAAGTTGAAGATCTCTTGTGTCTTCCTCTTTGTGCTTAAGCTGAGACAGTAAATCAGACGGATGGCACTCACTGGTGATCCGAGTGGTCAGAGAGACGTTTGAGGCAGGAGGAGCTGTGGTGGTCCTGAGGCTGCTGCTCAGGGCTGCAGGTGATGCTGACCGGGCCGAAGTCAGGACAAGCAGCATCGTCACTGCCGGCAGAAAAGCTGGAAAACAAGGAGGGAAATATCAGAAAACATGAAAACTACCAGCCTTTGCATAGGCGATAGTGTTGTTTAGGTTTTCTTTTGATATAGCTTTGATTTTCCTCCTTTTTAGCACCCTAAGACATTAAAACACCACGTATTAGATCTGAGTCCAGTTTTGGTAATAAAGAGTGCTTTGCTGATATCGTTAACTAAGGTGAGGCAGCAAATGACAAAACTAGAACTTATTATTCTGCCTCATTTTAACAGTTTATAAGTTGATAAAAAAGAATCAAGCCAAAACCTACCCCTCTCCAGGAATGTCTGTCCCTGTGTAAACATCTTTTGTCCTGTCAGTCGGATGTTTTCAGACCTGCGTACCTGTTCGGAACTCTGCTGAGCTTTATATACTGTGCGCCAACCTCAGACAAGATTTCCGCAGCCAATCAAAGCCTTTTTGTGAAAAAAACATGAGAGGTATTTGCTTCCAAAAAGTCCACCTGCCCCACTTCCTCTACTGTCATGCGCACTCTGCGTGCAGAAACAAATTCTACGGGCTGATGGATGATCGCGGCGGAGTCCCACACGATCACCCAGGGGCCTCTCAAATGCATATTTTTCTTAGGAAGAGCCCACGCAAGCCTTTGGGCTGACTAAAAGTTTGAAGCACTATTTGATGGAAAGGCTGCTTCATCACTAATTCCCAAACCCTGTCTAATGGATATTTCTGTTGAAGGCATGGCAGTTATCCAGCAGTGACAGATGAAGGCAGGAATAACAGAAACTGTCAAGAGGATGTCTGTTTAGTCATGAAAAAACGTATTTGGCTGACTCAGCAGAAAGCTGACCTCCAGTGATTTCTCTGTGTTTTGCCTAATTATAATGACAACATGGTTTGAGTAGAGTTGATCTTCTTGTATTGTTAAACCAGAGTACGCTAAATTTGTTAAGTTTTCTTTGTTTTAAGTTTTTCTATTCAGAATCTAAACAAACACACAGCTTGGCAACCTCAGTGCCCGGCTTTTATCACTTTTGCTTTTTGCCTCATTGTCAAACACCACCTGCTAAGACTTGTAGGTGCATTCCCTTATATTGTCAGTGTTGTAATTCTGTGGTTTACATCTCCACTATGATTGCAATACACTAAAAGGATCATGACATCTTTTGGAATGTTAAAGCCTTCAAATATGCTTTTATGTTGCTTAAACAAGAATTCATGGCAAAATTATTATCTTAATCCTCACAAAGTCAGAACTTTATTTTTCTTCTTTTACCTTTTCAAGTGCTAAATGTGATCTGACATGATTTGGTAGATGACTCCATTTTTTAATTGATTCACTTATTTAAAAAGTGTGGACTGTGTACCAAACTGTGGATGAAGCAGCCAGTATAATAAATATGGAAGCATTTGATGGGGGACTACACAAAAAATGTTTTAAAGTGTGTTTGCATACATGTCCAAAACTACCAGCGTGACCACAGAGGCGACGAAATAGTAAGATACGAAATTGATGCACTATTTATCAAAATTCAAACAACCTGATGTCATAAAAGTGCAGCAATTAATGCAGCAGACCATCACATATGCATCACAACAGAAGGAGCCCCGGTGCAATCATTATGGTCCATAGTTTACAGATATCTGTTGGATCTGTTCGTTTATCCGATGAGAAGATTTTAAGTGATGGCAGTATCTTGTGACAAAACAAGGAAAAAAGAAAAAAGGCTGAGTTCTTCGCACGGACTCATTTTTATTAAGACTTTTGACCTCTTTTTCAGAGAATGTTATGAACCAAACCACTTCAGTAGAAAAAATACATTTTCAAAAAGTGATATATGAAATAAATAACTCAAATAAACCATAATATAAACACATTACATACATAAGATTGCTAAAAATGAATGAGTAAATGATGTGTTTAATGCATCAGTGCATTTCTGGCAGCAGTCACAGTGTTCTTCATCAACATGGCGACCGTCATTGGACCAACACCGCCTGGAACGGGTGTGATGAAGCCTGCCTTTTCTTTCACTCCTGTGATGAATTTGAAAGAAATACTCAGTCATTCATTGTGTGGAATAGCAGCTTCCCATTAAGAAACCTTTTCCATACACCGGCAGGTGAAAGAATAACAAACAAGCATTGTTAATTTTCTCGAGAAATCAATAATAATCTTGAGAATTTTTTTGTCTTTTTGTCTTTTTCACCTTCAAAATCCACATCACCGATGAGTCTGAGCTTTCCGGTTTTGGGGTCCTGGATGCGATTGATGCCAACGTCAATGACTGCTGCGCCCTCTTTCACCAGATCTGCTGTGATCAGCCCAGGAACACCTGGATGACGAAACACAACCCTCAGCAGCCACCGTGGCACTTGTGCCTCGTTCTAAATGACCTGAAACAAAACAATCTGCAGAATCTTCAAAGCAGTTAGTGAGTCACTGTCAGAGTGGACGGCTATCTCCATCCCAGGCTCTCACGGGATAGCAAAACACAATTCAAAGGCTGAATATACAAAGTAGAAAAAAAAAAAGGCTGAGTGTCTGACAGGAAGAAGACGATTGATCAACTCTTTCGACAGTGATTTCTGTTAATAAAGCATTGCCTAAAATAGGCCACTACAAAAAAAATGACCTGCCCACTGCATTGCCTTTGATCATGTTCGAAAAGCTCATTTAAAGCAAACAGGAGTTTAACTTGACTCTCCCAGCAGCTTTATGTAACTGAGGACTCTTTAGAGCTGATTGATGGTCTCACATTCCTGGCGTCTGAGATCACATTTGTTCTTCAATTAAGTGGTAATCTGCAACCACAAAAGAGTGACATCTTATCTCATGGAAATCTCCATTTTTATTATTTACACTACGGCACTTGAAATTAAGGCTGGCAATAGCTTTTCATTATCTCTCCCCATTCTTGCAAAACCAGGAAACACAATTCCCTTTATTGTACTTCCAGTATTATGAGTACTGGAAGTCATCATCACCTCAGGAGTTCAACACTAAAAGTTAGAAAAAAAAGAATAGGTTGATGTTCCCTTATAATAAAACATCAGAAAATGTGTACGTATGGTTCAGATTAAAAACCTTTAGTTCACTTTTTTCAATGAATACAGAGACAGAATTGAATCAACTCTAAAAAGCATAAATCAATGTTTTATTCAAAAGAGAAAACAGGAGTCATGATATAGTAAAAAATCTGACTATTCTGTGAAAAATATTAAGGCTTTTTTTTTCAGAGCCATGATTTCCCCCCTGTGTGGCATTTCCTCTTTTTTATTCAATGATCTGTGAAAATCGGAGGATATCAGATGGGAGGCTTGAATGATGGAAGGTGTTCCTAGTTTTATCTGATCTATGACTGACTGTTCAGGCCCTCTGTATTATACTTTGCCTTTCATCTGCCTGATAGGTGCCGATGGGTGAAGCTGTAACTAAAGGAGTCATCTCAGTGCCTGGTTGCTGTAAAAACCTGCATGAATTCTTCACCACTGACCGTGTCTCTCCTAATGTTTAAGCTCTGTGAGCGTGAATTAACCCCCCATACATCAGTGATGCAGGCTATGGAACCGGGTGCTGATAACAAACCAGACGGTCCCTGGCCTACCTAGTCTTGTGGGGAAACTTTCACGAGAGTTTTGACTAGTTCCCCTCCCGATTCCGTTTCCGTTGATGAACTTTGGCCCCGAGAGGACCGTCACATTTCTGGATCATGCTCGCACAAAGCCTCTTCTTTGTGCGAGCAGAACTCAAACCTGCATTTCTGGTTCGTAGGGTGAATACATTTACAGTTTACACAGTGCTCCAACCTGTTTGGATTTGGAACTGTATATAATTAACAGGAGAATCATGTGGAGGTTTGGTTGTTAGATGGTAGACCGCCATGTTTTAAGGACATGGGTGGTGTGCGATAAAGTGGAAACATTATAAGGGAACATTTGTAGGGTTAGCAGCTGGTAACCTAACTATTTGTGCCAGTGACTGAAGATTTACCCCCAGAATCAGACATGTAACTGTAATTGTCATCAGGTGAGTGTTTTACTGGTTTTTCTGCCTGTAATTACCTGCAGCTGCAATGATGATGTCAGCCAGACTCGTTAGCTCTTTCAGACGTTCCCTCGGCGTACATCTGTGGGCGATGGTTACCGTGGCATCCCCTGTGAGGTGAAGTGACTTTAAGGGTTAACAAGCCCACAAAGTTAGATTTTTTTTCATTTCCTTACTACTGTTGTGCAGAACATTCTGACTTAATGCTAAAATCAATATTGGTCTCTGCATTCTTTGCATCCATTCTGCTGAATGCTAATACCCTACCAGCAGAGTGGCTCTTTCTGTGGCCATCCCAAAATCGGTTTGATCCTCAGCAACTCACAATAATGACCACAGCCTGCTCGCTGGTGTATGAATGTAGAGAAAAGGTGCCGCATGGATGAAATGTAACTACACATAAGAATCTGAAATATAGAGTGTTTGTAAATGGATGATGAAGGACATTCTAAAGCAGTTTGAAGAACCTAAATGAGGATAGGTTTAAGGTTTTTTGTTTTAAAGTCCAGAGCATTTTCCATCAGTCTAAACATTTAGGCTGAAGCACAGATCATCCAAACTGCATCCAGAGGAGACAGAAATGAGGAACTTTGCTGTCATGCTACCTATCCACCCCCACTGTGCAGTTAGTGGCACGGCTTTTACATGCAAGCCAAAATAAGATTTTCTAAAGAAAAGAAACAATGACTAAATCAAATATTTGATACTTTATGGGAGACTTTAGGTGTGGTTGGAGGCCTGACAAATCAATGCCTTTTCATAAGGCTTATGACACTTTCCAGAAACTTCAAGGATATCTTCCAGTGTCCTTAAAGGGCTGGTATTCGTAATACAGGTGTGGAACGCGATAAAAAAAAAGTCATCACACAAGGACACATTCTAAGAAGATAAGACGCTGTACTCAGAAGAAGGCGAGTCACAGCACGTCAAACCCTTGGGCTTGGTAGCAGATGAAATGCGTGTGTGCTTACAATACCAATGTTACAGGGCCATAAAGCTGTTTACACAATCACAATGTGGGGATTTGGCATCTGTCTGGGACGTAAAATGTACAGAAAACAAAGTGGGATTAAAATTGTGCTTCCTATGACTTAATTTTCATATTATGTATTAATCCACTTTTAAATATTTGTTTTTCAGGGAATAGTTGAACATATAAAGAGTCCAACATGTACAACTTAACTTAAAGCTATAATTATAATATAATAAAAAAAGGATTTACTTCAGTTTACTTTAAGATGCCTTGAAATCTAAAGGTTTTAAAATGTATAACCAATGTAAGAAAGCGTCAGATGGTAATTCAGCAACAGACAACACCAGCCTGTGCTACAGACCTCTGAAAGGACTCTGGATGAAGATGAAAGAGAGCAAAATAGATTTGACAATGCTGATAGCGAAAAATGTGCCTCCAGGCAACTTCATCTGGTTCAGACGTCAGACACTTCAGGCGCCCTTTTCTATAATCAGTTCTGTTCACATCCAGCTAAGCAAACTGAAGGCATTCATACCATGTCCCTTTACACATTTTCCACCTTCCTCTAAAATTCAGAACAGTGCGATCCTGTGGGAACTATTGTATTGACACAATAGAAGTAGGTGCATGAAGCAAAAGATGAACAAGAGATAAAACAAACGTCCCAGGAGATCTCAAAGGGATCTGGTGAACCTCAGCATGGCATATCTGCTTGTTTTTCAGGACATTGCTCTGCAGTGTTTCGCATATAGTTTAGAATACAACATGTAATTATGAGGTTTTACTTCAAAACACCCACACCACATGCTGAAGCAGTGTTATACCCAACAGAGGTATAAAGTTTGGGAAAACCAAGAGCTGGGAGCCCTAGATGTTCAAAGGTAAACTGGAATTTTACTCATCACTTCATTTAAAAAAGGGTTGCACCACATTAACAAGTTCTTACAGAGGTTAGGTGTTACCTGATACTGGCCCTGTGATAAAACTGGCACGCAAATGAAACCTGAAACAACGAACAAGACTTCCTGTTTATGTTGGAGTCCCAAAGAAAATGACATAATTAAATATGAATGCAATATAACATCGGGGCGGCACGGTGATGTGGGGGCTAGCACCACTGCCCTTGTCTTTATGTGTGGCCCTGCCATGGAATGGGGGACAGTCCAGGGTGACCCTGCCTCTCGTCCATTGACTACTTGGATAGGCTCAAGTCCCCCTGCGATGCCATTTGGGAATAAGCAGTTCAGAAAATGAATGGATGGACATGGTATCGATGACATGATAGGGACCTCGTGTAGAGAAGCAGGGAGCTGCGGGTGAAATCACCCCCGCCCGTTTCAGGTTCAAAGAGTTTAGCAACATTTTCAGAAAACGCAACCGTGAAGCACAACATCAGATTGTGGTATGGCTCTGTTAAACCCCGTCCAAAATACTGTGAAAAATACAGGATAGTCTGAAAACCTGGGAATCCCTCAACCCTGAAAAGTTTAACTAATATCATCATACCAAAATACATCCTTTATCTTTTAAAACTGGATGATAGTTTTTCCTGTCTTGATTGTAAATCTATATTCATATTTATTTACACAGGCTAGATTTGCCTTTTGGTCATTGTTATTATTCTTGTATGGTGATTTCCTTTCCTGTTTCTTCAGTTTGCGTTAGTGTGTTCTTCAGTTGTCACATGGTTTTTGTTATTCCTTAGTATTCCGCTTCCCGAGTTCAGTTTGGCTGCTCCTTCCTGTTCAAGATTTGGTTCATACATTTTTGTTGTCTCGATGTCCGCATGTGGGTCATTATAACAACACTTTGATGGGAACAACATGTACTGGAAGAAAGGAAACAGGGTGCAGTGGTACAGACTTGCAAAGACTTTTTTTTGGCCTCATATTAAAAGTGCTACTTCACAATAACTAAATAAAAGAATCAATGGCTTACTTGTCATTAGATCTACATATCTCATGTTTACATACACTACAGCCCTCAGTCTGATAAGACATAGATGTACCCCTGGAACTGATTTATACAATGATCAAAATCATCCACCTGCAACTACTGTCCAATTTGGCTAAATGTATTAACTTTCCATCCACTACAAACCTAATTTTCTTGATAGAACTTTTTCGCAGCGTGCATATGTGCAGGAGTTGTTTGCACCCTTCTGTTGATGTAACCTGCTTAACATGGGATGTATATCTTGTTGCTTAATGCCAATTGGCATTGCCTTTTGAAATCCAGTTTCCTCTTCCTATGCCCTAATAAGGAGTTGATCCGCCTGCCAGTGGTGCACAGTGCCAAACGTTTCGCCCTGTGCACTTCTTTCACACTCCCTGTTTCCTTAGTCAGACATGCAATGCACTTTTTTGTTTGCCAAAAAAAAAAAGAAAAAAGGCAAGGAGTCATTCAAGCCCTCGTTTATTGTTCACATCATGACAAAAGCTGGAAAGCCTAGCATATGCTTTAGGGAAAACCGAGATGGTGCAATTTAATTTGCCAAACAAAACAGGACGCTATCAAAGTACTGACTCATCAACGCAGAAAGCACGAATAAACACACATGCACACGCAGACACACTCTCTTACCTCCGGGGCGTTCATGGTTGCGATCGGTGTGCAGCAACATGGCAATGGGCATTCCAACATTTTTGGAGCGACCGGCGACCAGGACATTCTTTCCCACAGTGTCAATCCCTGCACAAACGTAGTTTAAGGGGAAACAATGTTTGAGCAAATGCTTTATGTGCATGTAATGATGGTCCTCTATTTGGCCAACATCCCAGCCTGGGGCTGTTTGCTCCATCCTCATCTCCACCTTCTTTTTAAAATATCAGCCACTTCAGCTAGAAACTATCTGAGAGGGACTATAATTTCTATTCAAAGAACCTGATTACTATACTTTGGCTCGACATGAAAAGAGCTGCTCATGCTCGTGAATCCTCCACCTCTGCTGCATTAAAGCAATTCCACAAAGCAAAGTTATTTAAACTTCTACCAAAATAATGTCAGACACTGATCTCAAAGTAGTCCTCAAGTCCTTGTAGTCAGTTGTTGCTGCTATCAATTTTAAAAATTGATAGCAATTACACAACCATAGATATTTTGATGGATCTGCACACATACTATTAGCACTTAGAAAGCCAACACTGTTTCCTTGGGCTTGATGTAAAATTTTGTTTCAGATCAAACTTTTTTTTCTACTTCAATTCTTTATTCAGGCTCTTTATTTCAAAGAAGCTATAAAGAACCTTCCAAGTAACCCCAACCAAGAGGAGGGAAGAGAATGACAAAAATGTTCATATTGCCGATGGCAAAGAGATAAAAGCATGAATAAACAATCCCGTCACAAAAAGCCTCCAACTTCTTCAAGGTTCTGGCCTGCCTTCTTGTGATCAAGGCATCTCTGATTTCTGGCAGAAGCATGTGAGCAACTCTATACCACTCCACCCATAGGCGATTATCTGAAGTGAACCAGATCAGCAGCAGGGTTTGACTGAAGGTTGAGCTTTTTTATAACCATGGACAAAACAGTCTTCACTGGGTTTTTGTCATTAATCTCCCATAGAAGCCATGTTTTCTCAAATTAAGATGATAGAACTTGAAGTCTCTCAAAGTATACCTGGTAATGACAGAAGGTTTTTTGAATGTTTGATTTTATCCAATTATGTGTTAATCAAACATACTCTCATAGATTATCACAAAAAGTCTGACTGCAATTTAGGGCATATTAAGTTGCTGAATGACACAATGGATCATTTTAGAAAGGAGAATACAGAGAGGCAGCATCCAGTAGGCTCTACATGATAACAAATTAACACAATTATTTTTTTCACCACATCTTCAAACATTTATAGTGATATAATGGCTTATCTATATTTGTAACAGATGTGAAATAACTACTATGAAATGTTAGCAAAGCAAAATGATAAACTGTACTGTGAAGGTTTATTCAGATTTAACAGATTATTACTGCCCTCTAGTGGACCATATTTTTGTTGCAAGAATTAAACAGAAAACTAGGGGTTTTACCTGCTCGTTTGATAATCTCCCACACAGCTGCAGGTGTTGCAGGTACCATGGATCTCTGGTCAAGGCACAACTTCCCAATATTGACAATATGGAAGCCATCCACATCTTTTTCTGGAGCGATAGCATTACATACTGCTCTCTCATTGATATGCTCTAGAGAAATTAGGGATCAGACAGGGTGCTTGTTCACAATTAAACCTTAATTAAAAACTACATTAAAGCTCCATAAAGGTCAGCTGACAGACTGAATCGAATCAACTCCTCTGTGGGAGGGGTGTCCTTTTCCTACCTGGAAGCGGCAGCTGCACCAAGAGGCCACTGACCCTCCAGTCCCGGTTCATCCGGTCTATCAGCTCCAACAACTCCTCCTGGGACGCTGAACTAGGGCGCACCACTGTGTCACTGGAAATACCTGGAGACATACACATCGCACAATCCAGGTAGTAAATGTAACCTTAAGATATCTAACAATTCTAGTTATACTTTTTTTCTAAATGTTATTTGATTTGATTTGATCTGCACAAGATGGCACACATTGTTCATATCTGACCCAGGATGCTGGCTGCCCGGGTCTTGTTCCGAACATAGGTACGACTGGCCGGGTCATCTCCGACTAATATCACTCCCAGGTGGGGTCTCATGTTACCGTGAGCTACCAGCTCTTCCACGTCACGCTGGATTTCTCTGTGCAGCTGACGAGCCATTTCTGTTCCCGAAATCACCACAGCAGCATGCCTGGAGAGGGAGAAGGACACAATACATACTACAGCATGAACTCATGTTTTGAACACAAACAAAACTAAAGCCATACATTTGCCTAATGAGTTGGTTGAATTAGACATATGAAAACCAACATTTGTGAGACGCTGACATTTTTAAGCAAAAAAGTATCACAGTAACATGTTTTCATTTCAGTGTCTTCCATATTCTGTTTGAGGTAGTGCATTATTAGATTTAGCATTTAGACACTGGGTGTTTTTTTTTTTTTTTACTTTAAACAGGCCAAATGATTGATAATTAAAATAACGTAGACAACAATAAGACACAAAAAAGTGTTGAACCCCTATTAATGTATCGTACATATGACGTTACCTCCAAAAAACACAAATATCCATTTTTCAACAGGCAAACTGATCTACCACCTCTTGCGTTTTTGTGAAACTTGGTCCAAAGCATAAATAAAACAAAACATCTGTACATTAACACAGACTCTCAGAGAAGTGAAGTGTTTTTACTGACAGTGAGATCATCAATATTTCCTTCAACTTTTAATTTGAACAGGTTTAAATTTTGATGACAATCAAATAAACTTTAGCACTTTCTAAACACTTACTGTGACCCATCTCTGTACCTAACATACTTCCTGTTTTTGTACATGTTTAATAAAGTTTTGTCTTTAATTTTTCTTTTATTGAAGCTGTATTTAATTACATATTTAATTATTTGATGGCACATTCATCTAATTATGCTTTTCGCAATTTCATCTGAGATTTCATTAATCAATGGTAGATTTACAGGTATGTATTTATGTATATAATTAACTTGTTTTTGACACCCCTAGCCCACCATACATGAACAAAATAACGGTAGCTAACCGTTATCTGGACTGTCACGTGACATATGGGGCATCGTGTTATCTGACTTCATTCTCTCCCAGGTTACACAAATGCTGTCAGTCCTCGCCAGTAAGTCATAACCAGGTAAACTCAGTTACATTGCTAAATAAAACTGACGTTTGGACAAGACTTCAATTTAGTGTCCTATCGTTCTCCATCTGACAAACCGGCGAACGGTAAAAACCTGCTGTCAGTCCCCATCTGTCACGTGACATACACCGGCGCTAGGAAGCCAAGTTCGTCCCCCCGCGAGATAATACCGCGAGATAGCGTCATTTTAAAGGAAAATATCAACGGTATTTTAAACCCTGCGCCTTTTACCTGGTCGCTGACTGGTGTAGATGTCTCCTCTGGCTGTCATATTTTCTACGCATCCGTAGTGTGGCGTGGCAGCAGTGATAGTGGGCATTCAACGGGATGCAAATCCTTAGGCGGGAGCGTAGGGGTGAGATAGAGGCCGCCATGTTTGAGTGCGCGTCGGGGAGCGCGTGTGCGCCGCGTGTGTTCGCGTGCACGGGGGAGAAAGGGAGACAGGGAGAGAGGACAGCAGTGTGAAGAATGTCAGTCTGTGCTGCCAGTAACCTACACATACATTAGCTTGTGTGGTGAGCATAACTTGTAGATATCTTTATGTTATGTAAACGGACTGAAATGTAAAACTGTTCTGAGAATAGAGCTAAATAAAGAACCTAGCTGTGTCATTTGATATGGTCACATGAAAGCTAGTGTTGGAAAAGATGACTTACATTGAAGATAGATAGATAGATAGATAGATAGATAGATAGATAGATAG
>JABUIW010000071.1:3293291-3313049 GCA_013363375.1 Menidia beryllina | reverse complement strand
GGTAGGTAGGTAGGTAGGTAGGTAGGTAGGTAGGTAGGTAGGTAGGTAGGTAGGTAGGTAGGTAGGTAGGTAGGTAGGTAGGTAGGTAGGTAGGTAGATAGATAGATAGATAGATAGATAGATAGATAGATAGATAGATAGATAGATAGATAGATAGATAGATAGATAGATAGATAGATAGATAGATAGATAGGGTACAGTTAAATTCAAGGTGCTGTTGACTCATGCGGAAAGAAATAAAGAATAGAAAGTATATAAATAAATAGGAAAGCATACAGAGTTGCCCCGCTAAAACAGTATAAACCCAATATGAAATAACTATTATTATACTGTAGAACTATAGTATGGGTCTGTATGTACAGGATGGCTGATACATAGATAGGTAGATAGTACACCATGTTAGGGGAATGCAGTCGTTTTGATTTTGAGTTTAAGACTAGAAATCCCATAGCACTCCGTTGTTTGGTGTGTAAATATTGAGCTACCATCAGCATCACGATAACTTCCCATGAAATGGTTTGCAGAGTCACATATTTATATGTTTTTATGTAAACAGAGGATATAGAACCCAGCTTCCTCCAAATTCCTATCTGTAATCCAGGCAGCAAGGACTGTATGATTTTGATCATTAGGGGGGCCACTGCACGCGGCAGGCCCCCCTATTATTTAAATTTTTATTTTAATCGTGAATGTGCATTTTGGTAATCTTCCTCATATCTGATGTATTGAATATTTGTTTGATACTGCTGACAGTTAAATTAAAAAGAAAGACAAACCAAATAGTCATGATCTCAAGATGAGGCAGAGGGGTGCTTAAAGACCATGTTTTACCACAAGATGGCGTCAAAGACCTGGAACAGAAATGGGACTCCTCAGCTTAGGGGCTACCGTTCAAACTATTGATCACACTGATATTAAATATTCAACAAATGATACTTCATGCACGTAGGTGGAAAGAGGAGCTGCACCATTCGATGTATCCTGACCTTTTGGTAAATTTACACAGATGTCTACCGGTTGAATGATGAGGACAGTTATTTCTTTGTTCTGAAAAGTTTGTGAGTTCTTTAAACATGGGACAGGAAAGACCATGTTCTTCATGCTAAGTTTGTTCAGTGGGAACAGTTTGCTATACTACCAGTTCTTGTGCAGATACAAAGTGTTGCAGCAGAGTAAGGTCAAACGTATTAATCGAATTAATTATTTTTGAGCAACCTCTCATCCTTCAATTTGTGCTCAAAGTTTAGGGGCTCCAGACTATCATGGGTGTCATTAGTGAGAAGGTACACCATGTGCACGAAGTCTGTCCACCACTGGGCTCACCCAGAGACAAACAAACGTGTGCGATCACGCCTACGGTGGATTTAGAATCAAAGTTAACCTAACATGTGCTCGCTGGCACAGGAAGTACAAGTAAACTTCACACAGAGAGGCTCCAGCCAGGTTTCGTAACACGTGCTAACTACCGCACTGTTGCACCAGTTCTTCCAGTCTGAGCACTGACACGGAAAATGCTAAATGTACTTTTTAGATATTTTAATACATGGTATGTGTCACACATGTATCTTGTATTAAAAGAACAGTTTCTTCAGGTGAGGAAAGCATTAAATTCCCATGTGTCTGATATTCCCTTTATTCCGGAGCACTTGAGTCTAAAGACACTACTTTAACCCTGACTGATTGTGTTGCACCAAATAAAAATACACAAGAGATGAATGGACTTCCATTCATATTAAGTTGGGTTAGGAGAAGCTCTAAAGTTTGGTAAGGGCAAGACCTTTCATTCCTTGCAATTTAATTGAATGGGCTAAAAATGGTATTTAACACAGAGCATATGGTGATTTTTTTAGCTGTTAACTAACCCCCACTCTGCTGTGTAAGATTATGAAACCCCTGGCCCCCATTTCATTCATCTAGAGGCCACATCAGCATTCACATGCTAAAATTCCACTACACGTATGGCTGGCAACATGCCAGTGTTGAGTTCTCACTTTGTTGTGTTGCCTCACACTAAATGAACACATACAAATAATAACCCATCAATACTCGGTACAAGGCTGCAAACTAGTGAGCGACACCGTGGTAATTGTGTGAACTTAACAACCTAGCTCACAGGAGAGTGCATTATGCAATTGGATTCCATCATGTTAGTGCTACCGAGTAAGAAAAGAGGAAAATTACAACCATTGCAGAGGGACTAAAGAGAGCGAGACCCAAATAATAAAACTTAAACTCTAAAATGTAAATGTCAACCATTTGTTTCTGTTGCTGGTGGGGAACAGACCACACGTACAAAAGCCTGCGTGTATTACATAACTCTTAGCAATGATGTTTGACTTTAGTTCTCATGTCACTTCTGTACAAAAGGAAGTTGTTGATTTTTAGAAGCCATAAAGACTGCAGTTGGCATAAATAGGGTAAAGGTTTGTATGAGATGTGGGAGTGGGTTAAGGACATATGGTAGATACCACACCCAAGTAGACCTGCCTGAACGTGAAACTACTAGAGAGAAAACGGGGTATGCCATGTGGGAAAAACAAATCTATGCTTTTCTTAACGAATGGTTTTTAGACACATGCTCTGTTTGCGAAGTCATATGTTGGTTACTTATCTCCAAACAAACTACTGCTATGTTTCTCCTAATATCTTTCCGGGTTCAGTGGTAACATCACACACCGTAGAGTTAATGCTACGGTGGGCAGCCGGAGTTCAAAAATAATGAAAGAACCTCAGGATAGCAAGAACAAAGCTGATAAATTTCCTGTAACTGGGATGTGGATGTGATATTTGTTGTGTGGCTGTTAGAGGGCAGACAGTACCCCTGAGGCACAAAATGCTGACCCCGCCGTATTTGGACAAGTGCTGCTTTCAAAGGATGCTGCATGTGACCATCTCAACTAGGCTGATTGGCTTAAGTGACACAACAAACCTCTCTCTATCCTGTTCTTGGGATTTTTCAATTTTTTTTTACAAGGAAGGAAGGTTTTGCTAAGAAGATCAAAGGAGGCTCAGCTGATCTGTCATTCTTAAACTTGAAGGTAATTGAAGGTAACTCATGGTAGCATAGATAAGTCCACACTCTGTTCAGGAAGCTCCATGTTTTGGGGAAGATCCAAGGATATAACCAACAAAAGTAACTCTGGAAAACTTTGCAAACCGCACACAGACAACCTGTTGATTAACTAGTGTGTTCAGTCAGAGGCTTCTTCATGTTTTTTGTGATAAGACCTAATACAGGTATGGTTTCTTGCCCATGTCAATATCCTTACACAGGTTGTCAAAGTTCTTCTTTTTTATCTATTTAGTATTCAAATATAGGTATGATTTTTTTCCCCCATGTAAAAAAAAACTAAAACACAAAAAGAATCTTTTGTTGAAGGAAAATGTGCATCAACTTTATTCAGTTTGATCCAACCTGTCACTGACATAGTCTGATGAAAAAATGTTATGCTTATCCAATCTAATCAAGTTCATGTAGATATTTGCTGCCAAGTTCGCAGTGTCTGTCATAAACAAAACGTGAAGACGTTCTGCATGCATCCTTAAAAGAGAAAAAAAAGAAAGAAAAAGCAATGGTTCTGTGTGCAGGTGCTCAACACTTAACACAGGTTATGAATATCCCACTTTATGCGTTGTTGGAGATGCACACAGAAAAAATTGGCCGAGTGTCCTGGTCATTTATTTAGAATGAAGCCTGTAAGTGCACAAGTGTTAGATGTTCCATCCTACAAGTGTTTTTACAGAGCAGCCATGTCCCAACAAGACTCTATCAACATTTCTGTAAAAAAAAAAGGTGGGTCCTTAATAGCTTCTGGTGACGTGTTTTTAGGTTTTCATTGTCACACATCGTGCAAACACAAGTAAAAAAAAGGTGCGGCAGGCCATGTTTTTTTGTACCCTCTCCGTTATGCAACGTATTCGTTACACTGAGAAATGTCTGCGTTGAGGTTGAAGGTACGTTAGCTCTGGTTTAAAGGCTCCCCACCTTCCTCTCTCCCCCTTACTGCTATCGACCGTTACATAACATTTATGCCCGGAGCACGTGGCTGCGATCATATTAGAAGGCAAATACGCGGAGCGGTTTAAACATTACCACTCAGCCCCGGGTCGCGCAGAGTTGATGTTTAGGACGTAACATTTGGGACAAACAACCGACCCCCCTTCTACCCCCCAACCCAGCACAATCAGACTCGCATAGGCCGGATTCCTTCAGTCGCCACAGATTTTTTTTCCCTCTCAACCACAAAAAACAACAACAAATCTCTCACAGGCGATGAGAAACAGAGAGCTGTGCGCGTGCTCTTCGCTGTGATGTTGTCACCCTTACCAGAAACAATTATCTGAAAACATTTTTACATTTTTTAGATGATTTTTTTTTTACGTTTTTGGTTGTTTTTGCGCAATGATTTGAAGCGAAGTTCGACGCTGCGAATGAGACGGTTTTCCCGGTGAGTCCCTCCGGTGTGTGCCGGCCGGGTCTCGTCCAGGTCACACCGGGAAAAGGCTGCGTGGGCTCGGGTCACGGACCCAGCCTCGGACCGCTCTCCACCTCACCGAGTCCACCCTCTATCGACAGACTCTGAGGGTATTGAGGGGTTTCTGGTTCGGTGGAGTCACCTTGCTCTGGCCAGATTGACCACGCGCTCTCTCTCTCTCGCGCTGCCCCCCCCCCCCCCCCCTCTCTCACTAACCCCCCCTCCCACATCTCAAAGCTGTCATCCAGAGCAGCACTGAGAGCGCGGCTCAACCCCCTAAACGCCCGGATGAGAGAGGCAGGCGACGCACGGGGCTACGCGGTCGCATGAGTCGCGGAGGGGCAACCATTCCGGGGGAAGTCAGCCACTGTCGGAATCTTTGACATATACGTCGCACGCAGCCCACGCTGACCGTTCGTGGGAGAGAGAGAAAAAAAAACACGAGCAGAGAGACGGAGAAGCGCCGAGCCGGAGCTGAACGGAACGACGGCACATTTCAACCGTTGAGGGTTTTTTTTCCTCCCCATTTCATCGGTGAGTGCATTTTGCGTGGCAGGGCACGCTGCCCGTGGGTCCTTCTCTCCGTCGACGGGGTGTCTCTTCGTGTCGGCCACTTCCCTCGCGCAGTTCTTTTGTGGTGACCGTCCGCGCGGGGCAGCTTTTTAAGGAAGGACAGGCCCGTGGAGGGTAAATACAGCGTGATGAAAATATGTCTGTCCAGGCCATTTAGATAAGCCACCGCAGTCCACAGCCGCCCTGTAAACGCTCACATTTACCTCGCCGTGATACATTCCGGACGAATTAGCTGTTTACCACATTTCTTTTCGGAGTCGAAGCATTGTCGTAGACGCTGGTCGAGCCCCGAACTAAATGAGTGAATGGAGGAGCTACACGTGTGTGAGTCACATCTGCCCGAGTAGAGGAGTATGAGGAAAAAGCACTAGTTAACGTCGGTGGTTCCGTGGCCTTTTACTCGGTTTGCGCAAACTAGGGGGGGAGGTAACTGGAAACACCGAGAAATCACGAACGCCCAGGCTAGAGTGTCGCCTTTAGCGCGTGAACATGTGTCTGTTAGTCACGCGAGCTGCTTTCCCTCCGTTGAGTTGTTCGCAATACTGGTCTTTCTTTTTCTTAGTTTTACGACATCTGAGCATGCGCAATGCGCGACGCCTCATTGCCCAATGTTGGTAGTAGAGTAACTTAGGGACCAGATTGTTCTAAACGTGTGAAATGGGAACACCCCCCCCCCCTCACACACACACGCACACACACACGCGCGCGTGCGTCCCCATCAACAACGGACCTTTTTATTGTGTTTGTGCTGACTTTTACATTCATCCGTGCCTCTAGCAATTCCCTGTCCAGACAGCCAGTCAGGCAAGGACACAAACAGAACCTGTTCACATGCTATTGTGCATCTATCTGTTAGGGCAAGCCCGGTAAGTTTATTGAATCCCATGAGAACTACATTTGTTTAAACAAAATCCACAAGGGTTTAAGCATTTTACACACTATTACAGGCAACTATTACAAACCACACAACTGTATGAAGAGCTCTATGATGTTTTGATTATGCAGACAAAACAAGAGATACTCACCGTATTTTATTCCCTAAGATAACCCAGGCTATTTGTGCCTTTTATCGGCCACTCACACTGTGAAAGTGGATAGCAGCCAAGCGGTCAGAATGGGCATTGCGAGTTAATGATTAGTCCAGTTACTATGATAAGAAACGGCGAGGAAGAATGTTGGGGACTACCCCTGCGTCTGTGTTCACCTATTCTTGTTTTCTATCACAGGCTTCACTTCAGAAACGTTACACGCGGCAGGAGCTCAAAAGTAGGCGAGCCAGTTACTGATTGGTGTGTCTTGTCTGGTCTTAAAGGGAATAAAACTGATATGGAGCTCCACATGATAAGATAACCACATTAATAACTTCCCTCTTTTTACAGACTTTTATGCTTGGAACAAACATAGGTGTGTGCAGTTTTGTGCTTTTGTTTACGAGATGCCGCGATAAGGACGGTGTCGCCAGACTGCCTTTTTCCCACTTGTACTTTTTGGGCTCTTTATGAAAAAGGGTATCCACCTTTACCGCTTAACTGATTTTGGATCCCCTTTCTAAGTAACGATGACACACATCGAGAATCTATTTTAATCTCTTTTCACCACCCCCCATAGAAAAACTGCTCTGGAGAAGTAGCTCCCTGCCTAGAAGTAGTCTACAAGACAGCTGAGTTCTTTTCACATTATTTAAAAAAAATATATATATATTCTTACACTCATGAGGGTGGATAATCGGCCCAATTTTCAGAGGACACGTCAGTTCAGCTTAACTTTTCGCAGTTGGCTTTGGACGAGATATTAGTGTTCAAGTGCTCCTTTTGAGCAATACTATAAATGTATGAATAGATTTGGTTCATGTTTGACTGTAGTTTGACCTGCCTTTTGTGAGAGTAATCCTTTTGGAAATGGGGAGGAAAAAAACAAACAAATGAGGCAGAGTGACTCATACTCGATTGCTGGTTCTGTGGCGACAGGGCGTAGCCACAGCTTAGACCACGAGGTCACAAAAGTTAATACTAACCATAAATCCAAATGACACAAGACAGACACAGCATTTCATATTTTACATGCAGTTGATTTGCACCACAAAGGCTTGTCTTGTCTGCCCTGAAGCGTGCCATCGTAGGAGACGCTGTTTACACGCATGTAAGTGACCAACTCTTGTGTTTTTATGTTCAACAAAATGCTAACAACGCTTTCCGCTGTGATGGTGCTGTGCTTTCTCAGTACAGACGCAGTCTGGAAGCTCACAGTTTCTAAGAACCCTCCCGCCAATCGACATCTGCTATTAGTTCTAGGTCAGCGTTCAGTTTACCTTCGGTTTGTACCACGAATGACCAGCGTGAGAGGGGTGGGGGGGGAGAGAGATCACACTACATTACCTCATAGCCTCCTGCTGTTAAGCTCGTACCTGTTCTTGAAAGACCTATGTTGCTTTGTTTTGTCTATGCACACATAAAGAAAGTGTTGGACGTGATTGCAAACTTCAGATCAAAGACAGATTCTTCAATGTTTTTTTTAGATACACAAGAAAGTGACATAGAAAAGATTTTCCCCACATAGAAGAGGATAACTTTTAGGGTTTTGCATCAAAGCATTTCAAACAACCAACTCTCTTTGGATTTGCTTTCCCCGTGGTAGCCTTGATAGCGTAATATCCTTAAGTTTCGGCCTTTTTACTCGCATTCCTAACAATGTCTGCTCTATTGCTATTTCTGCATGATGGCGCGGCCCGGTGCCGGCTGCTCCTCCTGCCTGTGGTTGTGTCTGTTTCCGTGGGCAGAAGGGCAGTTGGCACAGCGGCCGGCGGTGTCACAGTCGGAGAACAGACTCCCTCTCTCTGATCAGCCCATCTTGCCCCGAGAGCACAAACACCCCGTTATGTCTGAGCCCTCCTTTGCCATGGCAACGTCACATGATAGCACAGACTGGATGTGTATCTGCATGCTGTGTGTGTGTGTGTGTGTGCGCTCCATGGGCGCTTGTACCTGTGATGCTGAATCCATGTCACTGCTGATATCTCTATTCGGCATATCGTTGATAATCTGGAGTCGAGAAAGCACATTGGCTTTGTTTTAATAAGGGAAAAAAAGAGGGGAAAAAATCAGAGTCGGACCAGTCCAACATGAAGACGGAACATATTGAGCAAAGTGCTGGCTGTTGGTGATGGAGGAAGGTGCTGAGCTGCCTTTTGTCAACTATTGCACTTGAACCGAGCCCCAAGGTCAGAGTGGCCTACAAGGCTGGGAGAAAAGAATCGCAACCATTTCAATACTTAATTAGACCTCATTTCAGCCGCAGGTTCAGCTGAAGTAGTTTGGACACAGACATTCTTGAGGCTGGATTTGGTGCTCCAATATTTGTGGGTTTCTACAAATGCACTTGCAAGCATTTGGGTTTTGTGGGACTCACTCCAAGCTTACAACCACCGAAAAAAAAAGCTTAATTTCTTAATTTCTTTTAACTAACATGTTTTTTTGGAATGATTGGAGTCATTGTTAGGTAAGTTTCTTCCTTCTTGCTGGAAATCAGCTTTTTCATCTCACACAGGGTCCAATTTAATCATCCCGCAGGCTTCCTGTTACTTTTCCTGTCAAGGCTGCTTTCAAGCAGTGTGAACACTAAAAAAAAAAAACTGTGCAGAAGAATGTTGTTCTCATTGTAAAAGCCTTTGTAAAAAATACTCTGGATATGCCATTAGTTTATAGAAGGCCATCTTATAGTAGAACAATTAGCCACTTAGCCACCTAGTTAGCTTGTTTGCTTGCTCATTGCGTAATTTTCTGTGGGCCATTGTGTGTTTTTGGCCTCGTTTGTGCCCTCCACTCGGGTCATGAGAGCCCTTTTGTCGTCTTTCTGGTAGCCTTCTGTAAGCGGCCGAGTCTGTATCAAAGCACTGTCACACAGAGCTTCTCTTGTTTGGATGAACGCTTGGTGTTAACTATGCTAATGGAAAGCTTACTGCTGAAGTGTGAAGGTTATGGTTTTTTTTTTTGTTTAACTGAAGGTGGAATGGAGGTTTTTATTCTTTGTTGTGTATGTTTTCAGAGGCTTTGGGTTTTGCTTGGCTTTAAGGACTCATAAGTTTGCCATTAAGGCCTAGGGGTTAGTTTGAGGTTTTGGTAAATGTTTTGATGGCCAAACATTAGAGGAAATGCACGGGAAATCTATTCTTAGCATTATTTGAGTGTGTACGCAGGTGTTTTTGTGGGTCAGCGACTAAGTTAGCCCTTTTTGTGCAAGAAAGACTCAGGTCTTTGCCCATTTTAAGTGTAAGCTATTGTCCAGTTCCATAGGGTAAGCTTCCTAAACGGTATGACTAATAGTTAATGACAGGTTACTGTTAAAAAGATGCACTTCAACTGGGATTTTGCAGCTTCTTTCTGTAGCGCACTAAGACATGTGACAAGTCTTTGCTATGATTGACTGGCCGGCCTGCATGTTTTTTTGCTGTTTTTTTAATAATGGTGCTGCCTATTTGCATTCGACTGCAAGGATGGGGCTGCGCTCCATGTAAGGACGAGCAGCTGGTTGTCTGGTCACTGCACACACATGTGACAATGCTATTTCTAGCCAATTCATTCCTCCCCCCTTTAGCAACAAGAGTGAGTGGTGGGTATGTGACACCTCAGAGCAGTTTGACTGGAAGGTGCGGGGCAGTTGTCAGGAACCAGCGATATCCCTTGCAGTAGCACTTTGCGGACTGGGAATTATTAAAGGTTGAGCAAAGATATTTGAGACAGTTTAGAACAAATAACTTATAGATCTCTGTTACCCTCTTAGTGTCTTCCGAATTCCTGTCTTAAGTTAGTGTGTGTGTGTGTATGTATATATATATATAATGTATGTGCACTGCCCTTAGTTGTGCTGGTCATATTGTTGGTACAATAACTTTACGCTGCTCTGGAAAGAATTTGGGTCTAATGTGAGTTTTCCATTAGTACCAACTCACCACCACTCAGGTTTGGTGATTTTCTGTTACAAATTAGGTCCGACCAGAAAGATCGATCAACGTGCCACGACGTCCTTTCTGTGCGACACAAGCGTGAACCGAAAATAAACCGAACCACAGCGTCGGATGTTTGGCAGCAGTGTTGGTTTATTTATTAGGGATTCACAACCTCCATGATTACAGAAATCATTAAATCTGAGGTTGTGCTGAAGGAGTCACTTCCATAACCCATCCAGTCATGCAACGCCAAGTGGGTGCTGACATTGTACCAG
Organism: Menidia beryllina; assembly: GCA_013363375.1. Taxonomy (NCBI): domain Eukaryota; kingdom Metazoa; phylum Chordata; class Actinopteri; order Atheriniformes; family Atherinopsidae; genus Menidia; species Menidia beryllina. The sequence continues at coordinate 3,302,784 of JABUIW010000071.1, read as the reverse complement.
TTAGGAGGCACCAGCCCCTAATGGAAATGCAAAAAAATAAATAAAATTACGAGTAGAGTCCAGCCACACTTGGTAGGTACTGGTGAAAAACCTCTTAAATAGCATGTCACCAAAGCCCAGCAAGAACCAACTTAAAACCACAAAAATGATTGTCTTCACTTATGAATGAATGAGCAGGTACTAGAGGAAAACCCCCATTTGTGGACAAATATCTATTTTGTGATAATGTGAAACTAGTCTAAAGACACTGGAGATGCTTCATTGCAGCTGTTGTCTGTACTTTTCACATGTGCTTCTTTGTTATTTATGGATTTTGGCGCTCTGTCATTTTTGTGGTAAAATTAGTTGCTGTCAGCCCCTCCCAGATCTAGCCTGCTCAAGGTGCCTAATTACAGCCACAAAGATTGATTTGTTTTACACCTTTTTCAAGGTCCCTTTTCAATAATTTTTTTGTCATTTACCTTTCGCTCTGAAAATTGAACATTAAGTCAGACCTGACATTTTGTACCTATAGATAAATGTAAATGAAGAGGTTGGGGTAACTAAAGTTACAGCTGTATGTGTTCTTTATTAATCGGTCTTAGATTGCAATAGCACAAGTGGCAAGGTGACTTGACCAAGTAAAATAGCCATAGCAAACTTTTCTTTATACCGAAGAAATGAATCTGGTATTGAACCGAGTACAGGACAGAACCGTCTGGCTCATTTTCCTTAATTAAGAACGTTGACTCCACAGAGGGTTCAGCTTATTTCAATGATAGAATCACAAATCTTTTTGGAGCAGAGCCTGGAAAATACACGATTATAAAAAAGACTTGACCCACGGGAGGACACTTTTCACAGGAAAACCGAAGGGGAATGCCAGACTGGTAAACCGCAGCAGACGAGGATAAAACATGGTCGAAATTCTCCAGGGTTTGCACTGCTCCGCAGGTGATGACATCTTCATAAAGCCGCACACGTTCCAGCTTTGCTTTGACTCACACGCCAACAACCAAGTACTACTGCGAGGGATTACTGCGCTTCACACTAAGCTGCGGTCAGCACATGAACACATCTCTCTCTCTTTTTTTTTTTTTTTTGTGGCACGAAATATGATGGGACCTTATCTAAACTGCTGCCAGCTTGGACACGGGCGGGGTTGCTCAGGACATTCCCTCATTTCAGATCAGAGTAGAAGAATCAGGTTTTTTCTGTATGTAGAAGGTCAGTGCAGTTTGTACAAACTGAGAGATCCTGAGCAATGATTACCTTACTCTCTGTTCTGGCCTTGAAAAATAATCATTGCATAATCTTAAAACCCGCAATAGATTGGTGACCCATCCAGAGGGGAGCCCTACCCCACATCCAATAGCAGCTCCCCCGACACCCCGAATTAGGTTAAGCGGATATAGCAGATGGATGAATGGATCATAGATTATCTTGAATTTGACACTTTAAAGCCAATCGCTGCTTCCGTCCAAAAGCTGGACCTTTTTGTTATCGAGTTATTTCGGAGGCGGGCGGTTAACGTAAACCCCAAAGACATTACCCCTTTAGATAGCAGTGTTCGAGCCTTCCATACTCGGGAATCTAATCGAGTGTGTCCATATTTTTCTTTAGGATTTTGGTATTATTAGTTTAGCATGTTGCTTTTCTTTGTGTAGACTGGACCAGTAGTGGATGGGTTTAGTCTTTATGGTTACAAATATTAGGCCCCCTGCAGAGAGACCCGGCTGACCCTCTCAGGCTTCTGAGGATAATGACGTTGAAATGACACATGCTTTGAAACCAATTTGATGCTTTGTAATAGTTTAGAGGGAAATAAATGAGAATTCCTATTAAATATTGTCCATTTAATGATACACGCATAGTTTTTACGCGTCTCTGAGCCTGGCAACCTGAGTCGTCTCTACGAGGAAGTGAGAGTTTAATTAAGTCGCTCCTAAAGAAACAAAGCAGTAAACCAGGGAAATATAATGCCATTTGCACAAACTGTTTTACAGCGGTTTCATTCTAGAGCACAAACATGTTGACACCTTTGCATAACCGGACAGAAATGTGTGCGTTGGCAAAACTTTATGCTCTGTCAGCAGAGCCTGAATGTACGTTTTGTGTTGGATGGACATTTGAAGTTGCAATAGTTTCAGAGCCCTCACACCTCTGCATTGTGCCAACTGGAACTCAAACAAAAATATTTTAGCCTAAAATGTCCTGGAAACAGAGAGAAGAGGAATAATAGTGCTTTATCTGGACTGAGAAATACAACAAATTACCTTTCTATTGAGTCATTCTATTGACTCACAAGTCATGATTGAAAATGTATTTTTTTCTATTTTGTCTTTTTTAGTGAATCCATCTTAGCATACCTGTTAGCATTTAAGGTCAGCATCTAACATGCCGGTTCCCACTTTAAACTTCTTTGAAAGGAACGGGAATTCCATCAATGTAAAGTTCTCTTGAGACACAACAAAAACAACATGGTGAGAGCGTCGTTGTGCCCCCTCCTGGTCTGGCAGGATTATGTTCTGATTTGAGGTGATGGGTGGAAAAAGTCTCGAGGAAATCATGAATCCCAGCGGGATAGGAGGTGACCCAGGCAAACAAAGCCTATTTCACCGGAACAGCAGCAGACCACTTGTCACAGTGCGTTTTCCTCAGCGCCGAGCATGCTGCGACATCACTCCCACCAAAAATAATCAAGCACATGCCACACAGAGCCCGAAAGGATGTCGCCCCCCCCAAAAAAAAAATTACCCACCCCTGGAGGCAGCATGACAGCTGTTCAACAATGTGATGGGGAATATATTTTTGAAAAGGGTAGCGTGTTCGGTCGGCGTGATCATTAGGAACTGATTTGCAAACTTGGCACGCAGATGCAAAAACGAAGCCGCTCCTGGTTATTGAGCAGCACCGTGTTTGGTAGGCGTAAAAACTGGGGAGTTCAAACACCCAGCCCCTTCATCTCGGCACTATTTTGTCGCAGCAGCACAGATTTGTTTTCATCCGGAAATATCTGTATTCTGCTCCAAACGCTCGCAGAGAGTCTGGGGCACACATTTATCTGCCGCCTGCAGCCCCGTCTGTCGGGAGGAAAACTGTTGTTCCGAAATGTTTGGACCAGCACAGATCAGCGCAGCACGTCAGAACGACTTAAAAACGGCTTTTTAAGATCTGCGTCACGCCAGGTCTCCAGATCGACAGGAGGAAAACTGTCTGCCAGACTGTAGCTGGTCTATCTTTATGGCTTGAGGATTTATTGTTGTGCGTACATTCTCAGGACAGGGTGCACAACATTACGCCATCCTCATCTCCTGTGATGAAATCCCCAGACAGTTTGGTCTGTTTTAGTCTTTTTTTTTTTTTTTCAATTTCCGCATTTATTGTCTTCCTCTTAAGGTAATTTTCAAATCCAGTAAGAAAAAAATTCCAGTGATATGAAGAGAGGAAGCAAATATGAAGAGAAGGGAGAGAATTGGGGCAGATGAGATTCAGCTGTGTAACATCTCAGAGAACAAAATGCAATATGGAAGCTTCAACAATATGATCATAAATGGTTCATTCATTTCACCACAAACATTGATATTGGCTGACTCAAAAAAAAAAAAAAATCTGAGTAGATCAACACATTTATGCGAGTGAGGGCCACGTAGTGTTGTTATGACATGATGTGATACCACCAATAACACCAGCAGCACTTTTTTTTTCCTTTTCTTTAAGCTTCACTCTCGGTTTTCACCTAGAGTAACAGTGCCTGGGTAATCCGCTGACTCACCGGCCCAATCTAGCCTGTCTGATGTCTTTTCTTCCGCCTTTAAAAGAGAAAAAAAAGCAGTATGTGATTAAAAGGAACACAGGACCCCCCGCACACACACACATACACACACACCGCGTCTTTCTTTCACAACGTGCGCGCAGCAGCAGGTCTAATCAAAGCACGGCGTAATGCTGTTAGCTGGGTCATGTGCTGGAAGGCAGGATTAAGAGCAGGAGGGCACAGGCCACTAGATCCAGCTTAAGAGGGCCCGTCCGCTCTCTTTCCCTTTTTCTCCCCATCACTTTCTCCTTTCAGAGCCATCGCCTCGCGCCGCGCGTGAGGAAAACGCTGCTTGCTCGCACGCGTCAGACTGCGGCGACTGGACTTGAATGTAACGGGAGAAAGAATGCAGCCTACTTAATATGCACGGTTTAAAATAAGCACTCAGACACTTAAAACGGCGTGTGGAAAGCTGTCCTTGATCAACCTTGCAGCGCCACATTGAGGAACTGTCGGCACCCTGCAGAGCTCTCCCAGACAGCCAACGCTACAAAAAACACACAAAAGTCAGCGTGTGACATGTGACGCAATGGATCTGAATATCTTAAAAACGTTACCTTCAAAACTTTTCAAACTTTAACTTTATAAAGATGTATCATGATTTGGCAGCTCCAACTTTTCCCTCCATCTATCTATTGATACCATCAAATAGGCGTTTATTTCTTTAAGATGGCTAAAGACACATGGTAATAATTGGCCTATCGAGACCATGCGTGAGCTCTAACTTGGAAACTTTCAAGCCTCTCACTTTGCTCTTTCTAAGATCCCAATTTTAAAAAAATGGTGGGATCTGATAAAACTTTACAAATAACCGCAAAGCATCTTTGCTGTGAGATCAGCCACTCTTAGGTGTACACCATATTCTCCCTCAGTCCACAATGCTCCAGGTCAGTAACTCCACTAGGCTCCTGGACAGTGGTCCAGCGAAACGCCTGTGGTGATCTCATACACTCATTCAATTTTGCAAATGGATCCTGTGTCACACTGTTGCCAAAATCCCATCTTTAAAGGGACCATTTATCAACTTTGAACATTGTAAGATAAGCCAAAACCGAAGCGAGGACACGCATTTACCCTGATTATGGTGGAAATGCCTAAGAGCCCAAAACACGATTGTGTTGGCCTCTCACCCTTTTTTTTGCATTAGTTTTTCCAGCACTCACTAATACCTGCAACCACTTTGCCCCAGTAACACAGTTTAAAACCTTCGAGCATGCCAGGAGTAGATTACCAGTCTCAGTAGTTGAGACAGAGGTGGGGAGGTTGGAGGTCCTGGTCGGGCTTCGAGAGTTCCGACCCGAATCTCCATTTCAGCGTTTCCATATGTAAGAGGAGCACGCCCCAGGAGCTGCTGGCAGAGGAGTAAAGGAGAGGAAGGGCAGGGGTGACGGAGCCTGGGTACCGATGCCGATTCGTGGAAGAGAACTGGAACTGTCCGGTTAAAGCAGAGCGCGGGAGGGGGCGGGGGGTGGGGGGGGGGAGTGAGGGAGGAGAGGAAAACAGAGGCAGGGTCAAGGGAAAGATGAATCCTACACTCGGAAACATGGACGCGGATGGTAGACGGAGTGAGGCGAGAAGAAGCCAGACCTCAGAAACACGGGTAGGTGCTCTGCATGACTGTGTCGGTCACATGACGCTAAGCCCGGCCGGCGGCGGCGACTCTCACCGCCGGCCCCTGAAGTTGTTTGGCTCTGTATTTGCTTTGGTGACACATTTCGATTTGATCTACTGAAATCTTTTGTGAGCCGGGGTTATTCTAAGAGGTGACTAACGCTTTGTGTCAGTCAGAAAGCAGCATCACGAGCAGCCCGTCCTTTGTGTGGCTGCCGGGGTTGTTTTGTGCCCCGTCTGTGCACGCAGTCGTTTTCCAGGCACGGTTTAGAATCCAGGACGTCGCGTGTCCTCAATATTCATCATTCTAAATTATTGGAATCGTAGATTTTTCTCCCCTCCGCTTTTCCTGGCACTGCATTGACCTGGGCTGACTGCCTTTTTTGGGCCCCTAAGAAACAACCGGTACGACGCATCTGCCTCAGTTACTTAAAACAGACTCAACTCAAACAGGGGGAGCGGCGTCAGTCACTTTGCCATTTTGGCACCAGGGAGTCAAACCTGTGTCCACTGAAACCAGAGAGAACTGACCTTAAGAGCATTTAAACACACGGCTTGCCCAACTCTGAAAGCCAAGGAGGGGGCGGGGGGGCCTCAATTGTTTACTGTTGTTCCAAAGCTTGTATTAATGTTGCACTGGGCTTTGATAGCTGGTCAGGGAAAGGAGTGCGAGATCATCGTTCAGAATCCCCTGAAAGAACTGGAAAGTATCAGGAGGCAAAAATGGCTTCATGGTGAACATTAAACCGACATTGTAAGGAGAAGTGATGGAAATGTGATCCACTCTTCCCAGGGAGCCGAGTTAGGAAAGCTTTTTTTCATTATCTAAACTCCCAAGTATATTAAACAACAAAACGTTATACAGCTAAAGTAAATACAAACGATCCAAGAGAAAAAAAATAGAAATAAATACAATGTGCCGAAAGCACATAACAACCGTACTCTGTTTCTACTGTATCAGGTCTCACAGGTGGTGCTGTTAGAGTCCCTATAGTGTGAAGACATGGAGAGAGAAAAGAAAAATAGTGTTTGCCTTGGCTTCAGACAGAAATACTATAGGTTGACTCACGTGATGTCAGTCACATGAGGGGAAGCGTTTGGGAGAAGAACTGAATCAGGGGACAGAATTGAGCTTAGTTGGTGGTTGCCGATACATGCGGCAAAAAGCCCGGATGTTCAACTGAGAGAACAGTGTTGCTTCTATTACAACACCTAATCTAGAGCTATTCCACCCCTTTTGTTGGCTCTTTTTCGCAGCTGCAATGCCTTTCGGAGAAGGTTTTGCACCTGATTATGTACTGTGTTGTGTCACTGTTGCTGCCCTAAGCCTTGATCAAACTACAAGATTTAAAGAATGATTATCATTTAGTAAGTCAATATGGTCTCCAAGTTCGAGAATAGTGGTGCATCAGCACCATATGAGAGGTGAGGTGACATGTCAGGAGCCAACTGATGCTCCATGCCACACGGCATGAGTCATGGAAGATAGATCAGAACAGTATTAGAAAGGCATGCAATATGGGGATGGCATTACTGATTATTTCAAAGGCTATTAGACTTCAGATGAAATAATAGAGTGTGTTAGGGAAGGGCCCTGTTCTCCTTCTCAGCCTGTACGTGTTGTTTGGTGGATATGTATTAACACACTTGCACTTGTCCTGCTATTTCAAATTGAAAAGCCACCCAAAAACTAAGCGGTATGCAACATAACTGTCCTACACACGGGAGAACAATGGACCGGCATGATGCACAACATGCTAACACGTGGAGCTCTGTGTTTGTACTGGTCCCATGTGTTATGCAGAGAAGTGTACTTGAGGACAGCAGGCATGATGGATCATCTGTCCTTAAAGCATTGACCGCACCGCAGCTGCTTCACATCCTGTACCCTTTAGATGAATAAAGTGCTCTAAAGTTTCTGTCGACGCCGCTGACTGATCAGCGGAAGACAGAAAACCAGCTGTAGCCTTATTAAACAACTGTAGCAGTTACCGTACCCTACCCTGTGACTTGCTGCTTTTTAGAAAAATTCCCTTTTAACCCTTGTGTGTCCTCCTAGACCATCCAGAAGAATTTTTTTTGCCCTCTCTCTGTGAAGTGTGGGCTTCAAAGGAGGGCTTTTTGCTCTCAGGTGTTCCACTGCTGCCTGGAGACCTCAGTGATGTGGCCAAACTGGATATCCAAAGTGTAGATGGACTTAAAAAGTTGTCTAAAAGCGTACGTTTTTGTCTGCTCCGAGGCAACCCGACTCCCCCCTCTCTGCAATGCAGGGGGGAGAAAATGCAATGAGAGGATCTATGAAAATGTGTGCATAAATGTGTGTGCGTGAGCGACTTTTGAGGACGGTTGTTGAGCAGCATGCTCCTCCATGTTGTCATTCTTAAGAGGCCCCCCTCCCTCCCATCAAAACAGGGCGACGCGAGCGCTGCGCCGTGTTTTGTGTGTTTGGGCTCTTGGAGACGGCGCTCCCCGCTGCGAGGCACAGAGGCAGCAGGTGCAGCTGACGCAGATGGGCCTTTCCCAGCCAGGACCGGTTGGGGGACAGAAAGGGAGACGATGAGCGAGAGCCGATAGAGCAGAAAGCCAGATAAGACCTCGGGATCAAATAATTAGTCCCCGCTTCTCCAGTTCATGCACAGGATGCGAGAATGAAATAGCAGCAGGACCCAAAGTGCACCGTCGGCTCCGGATTGTCTTCCCCCCTGTGGTGTGTGAGTAAGATGTTTTGTTTAAAAACCTTTTTTTTTTTTTGGGGAGGGGGAGGAATTGTGTGAATGACCGAAAGCCCGTCTGCCTGTTGCGTAGCTGAAGCGGTTTGGGGTGGATAAACCCCACTCTGTCCGTACAGCTCCCTGTCACGAGCTGTCGGCGGGCTGGTGGGACGCTGCCCACGGCAGCTACAGCCTGAACCCGTTTCTGGGTCAACCGGTGCCCTGCTCGTTCCGTCTCCGAAAAGAACAACTGTGGCAAACGCGGTGAGGCAGGGACGGCGGTCAGTGGGAAATCCTGACTGAGATGCTGCCGGCCTCTCTGTTAGCGGGGAAAATGCTCCTTTCTGGAGTTGATTTCCTCCCTGACTCCCCTCCGTATGGACAGTCATCATTACGGATGACGATAAAACTCAGAGCCCATTCACTGAGCTTCATCCTCTCGCCGCTCTCTGGTGTCATGAATGTGTTTCCGTGCCGACGGGGGCGCTCGTTTGAACGCTCGCCGCCCGTGCTGTCTTATGACAGGAGCAGGGAGGGAAGGTGAGTGTTCCTAACGTCCTTGATCAAACCGCAGCCTTCCCTCTGAGAAGCGCGCATCCCGCCGCTTCCTCTCCTTTTCCCTCCACCTCCTCCCCTGCCAGCCCTCCACCTCCGTTGCTGAGCTGCCTTCCCTTCGTCTCTCCACAGACACCGATCGGCGGCACGCCGCAGCTCCGTCCGACATTTATTTGTCATTGGCTGGCGTGTGCTGTGCATGCAGATCCACTTCTCTCCCAGGCAGTCTAGACTCAGCCGGCTGCTCCGCTCTCCCTCTCTATCTCGCCTGTTAGCTCGCGCTCTCCCCCTCCGCTCTGCAACACCACCGCAACCTGCTGATCCCTCCACCGAACCCCGTTTACTGCTTCCCCTCGCTTCTCCTCTCCCCCTGTCACCGCATTTTCCCCTTCGCTCTCCCCTCATAATTCTATTTTTCTACCAGTCACATGCTCGCACCGTCTCCTTCCAAGCACTTTCTTTTCAAGCCTCTCTCTTCCCCCTCCTCGGTTTCCTTAGCAATGCCGTTGTCTTGTGTGACGTTCATTCACTTCCATCACAAGGAGACGGGAAGGTGAGTGAGAGTGAAGGGCTCTGGACTTTCTTACTCATTAGCTTTCATTTTCAACCTTAAACGCGCCTCTTCCTTTCAACTTGGTGCGACCGTGTGCTACGTGTGAAGACCTCGTGTCCTTGGACGCACAGGCTGCAGTCCCTTTTATGTTTTTTTTCTTTTTTTTTAAGCTTCAGGTGCAACAATTAGCAGAGTGCTGCCGTGCGTCATCATGTGACACCGTGTGCATGCCCCCGACAGAGGGGGGGGGGGATGAAAGCTAATGAG
>JABUIW010000071.1:3281728-3293191 GCA_013363375.1 Menidia beryllina | reverse complement strand
GGGGGGGGTGGGCGGCCGCAGACCGAGAGTCCGGGCCGCTGAGCCGGGCCGCTCAAAGCCTCGCTGCACGCCGGCCAGGCTGCAGCCCGTGCCCCCCCCCCCCCCCCCCCCCCCCCCCGCCCCCCGGGGGGGGCCGGCCCCCCCCCCCCCCCCCCCCCCTGCACCAGCTGTGGTGCAGAGGCACCGCCGGGCAGCCCGGTGAGCGGCAAAGGGGGTGGGGGAAGTAATCACAGGTGTAGCACAGGGGGCTCCGTCGACCCGGTTAACGGCACGCAGCGCACGTCAGGAGAGGCCGGAGCTGGTGCAGGATGGTCCTCACAGTCTGCACCAGCTGAGATCTTCATAGCAGGGCTTTTCAACAGTTCGTTTCTCCACTTTTCACCGAAACAATCATGTTTTTCCCAATACTTTTTTGCACCGCAGCCAGACAGAACCGGCCATTTTGATGAGCTATTGAATCGGCTTTTGGGGGGAAATCTGAACGTTTTGTTTTTTCTTCTCTGGTTTTTAAGAATTCCTTTTTGCTTTTTCGTTTTTTTCCCCAAGGCTGTTACTGTTGTTTATTTTTCTGCATATTAGATAGAGCCACAAAAAGTTCAGACTTAAATTCAGACTAGAAACAATAGTTTTGACGTTTGACCAACACAAACTTTTGGGGGGTTTTAGGCACCACAAGGGGTTCCATTTGAATAAAATGGGTGAACAGTAAGCTAACGCTAATGCTAGTGCTGTCTTGGGTAGCAGATGCTATATCGTTGTTATGGTAGCTGTGATATTGTCAGAGATGCTCATCATTAATGTCCTGTTGAACTTAAAAGTAGATAAAGTAGTTTTATTTTTTCGAAAATGATCACCACAAGCGGATTGAGATTCACCAGTTTAGGTTTATATTAAGCAACTAGACTGACTGATTTGTCATGTCTTTGCTTTATGTGTGTATAGATCCAGTTTGGTCCCGTTTGGCGGCGTTGTGTTAATATTGGTGCTCTCATTAAGTGAACAAGCCACCTGACACCCACAGCAAGAAAAAGGGGCCTGCCAGAAATAAGCCGGAGAGCATGGCACTTCACAGCGTACGCCACTCAAGTGTTATTATAAGGCCAGCTTTCTTTTTTTGACAACACTCGAATAGAGAAAAAAAACAAAAACCTGCTGCTGTAAAACCTTGCGGGCTGCTCACCAGGAGCAGGGTGGGGGGGTCTGTGTCGTGCTCAAAGACACTTTGTCAAAGATGAAACCAAAAATAATTAGTTAAAAAAAGAAAATTGAGTAGGGTCATATCTGAGAGGGCTGGCACCAATGACAGGCCAGAGGTGAGACACGGAGTCTGTAGACTGATTCAGTTCTCTATCATAAAATATCCCATTAATGCCCCCTATTGACATAACGTCATATATTGGACTGAAGTTAAGCCCTAAAAGCTGAAGAACCCTTTTTGCCTAGAAAAGTTTAACTGATTTTTGAGCTTGAGATCCAAGTTAATATATGAGGTTTATACGATTTAACTTGTGTTCTCGCTTCAACCCCATAATTCCAAAGGCTGTTTTTGTGAGTTGTGAGTACTGTCGTTATGATTGAATACATTTTGATATACACTTCTTTAAAGGCCCTCTTGAAGCAGGAGTCTGCAGTGTGTGCTCAGGCCGGGATGGGGGGAACATGAGCTGGTGCTCACGCCTTTCAGAGGGACGAGCCCCTCAGAATGTGCGGCGTGCAGCTGTCAGGTTAAGGTCCCCGTTTAGAACTCAAAAATCGACTGGCGCTGGTGGCCACCCCCCCCCCCCCTCTCAGATGTGACACAGCTGAGGGATGCTCCGGGGGTTTCTCTGTTTGACAGTTCCACTCACTCGGCCTCTGTAGTGTGTGTGTGTGTGAGTGTGTTTGGAGTGTCATGTTTGAGTGTGGGGAGAGGTTTGGTCCCTGCGTGGCAGAGTTGTCCCAACATTAAACATTTACACAGCGTTCTGTCAATTGACTGGAAAACACAGGGTTTGCAGAGGACTTTATAAAGTTTTGGCTTTTTATACACCAAAATTGATTTTTACACTAGCACTGCTAAATACTAGTTTTTGGAATTTCTTCCATTAAAAAAAAAAAATACTGAGCCTAAAATGAGAAACGTCTGTTGTGGATCCTGATTACGTGTTTTGGTTCAACAAAGGATAAGGGGGCGACTGAGCCTGACCTCAACTGTTCCAGATGGAGCTCTCGGCCAGGAGGAGGGAGCCGCGACTGGCCGGGGGCTGTTTAGAAACGGGCCGCCCGCCTCCACTAGACGAGGAGCACACAGTCTGTTCTTGCGGGGAGAACGCACCAGTTTGGCCTCCGCGCTGTTTACACGTAACGGCCCCCCCACCGACGGGCGGCGTGGCCATAGAAGGAAGCGCGCTGCCATTAGCTCGTATGGAAATGACTCTGATTATGTTGCACGGACAAAAGGAAAGTGGAGACAGAATCCAGACAAAGTTGTTAGTGGGGTTTTTTGTCTGTCTCTCTTTTTCTTTTTTTTCTTTATCAAGATCACCAGATGTCTCACCGTTGGTGGCCCTGAGTTTTCTTAAAGCTTTTTTTTTTTTTCGTGATGACACATTTTACAGGGACAAAGGAAGCTGTTTGCCTGCTGATTAGATATAATGGGTCAGGTTTTTTTTTTTTGTCAAACCTGAGCGTGTCACCACAGCCCAGTATACACCACCAGTTGTTTACACCCCAAAGCAAACATGCTGAAGTTGTTAAGACGCAATCAGTGTTTTTCTACACCATTCTCAGTTTTGTCGGAGCAGCAGAAGTGTGTGTTGGAGGCGTTTTGAGTCACAGGCGTTACTGCCGGTGTCGGCGGCTCCAGCAGGGACTGTGAAAACTGCGGTGAGATGGACTTTCCTCCTGTCCTGGCCCGCTGATGCTGCATCGCTTTAATATGACTGAGTGATGAGACTGAGAGCGCGGATGGCAACAGGTGTGTTGTCATGACGACAACAAGCTCATCTTAACCAGGGTTTTCACTCTAACAGGAAACATGTGCTCAAAGCCTCGCTCCCGCTCCCACTCCCTTCTCGTGCTCGCTGGAACTTTCTGGACTTATTCCCACTCTGCCCTGTTGGGGAAATTTGCAAAATATGTGTTAAAGAGTCAGTTCTGAGTTTTTTTTGTTTTTTCTTGGACTGTCCACACTGTCTGGCAGGAGCACATCTCTGCAGGTGTTCCTGCTGCATTGCAGTCTCGACTAAAAGTCCTTCAATAATGTTTTTTCTGTTCTTTTTTTTTAAACTTCTCAAAAGCTTGTTACAAAACGGTTGTGCAACTTAGGCTGTCATTCGCTGAGCACTGCGGCGGCCGCGCTGAGGCCGAAAGAGCAAAGATTAGAGGGGTGACTGCGACGTAAGCTGCCAGGAAAACGTCCCCGTCTGGGCGCGAGAGGGGCTCCGTGTTAAAGTTGGGCTTTTAATTAGATCAGCGTGATCAAACTGCTCACAGGCACAATGTTAGAACATTTAATATCCTTTGTAATTCTCCCCATTATCACTTCTGGCATCTATGAGCAAGATGAAAGTAAGAGATGCTGAGATAATCTGGCCGATTCAAATTGAAACTGGGTAAGTCAAAAACGCGTGTCTAAGGGGGTTTGTTTTTCACGGCGGCTGTTGGCTGGACGCGTACAAGTCGGATCTGATGTGGGAGACGTGGCCTACATCTGTCCGGAGACTGTGGTGTGTCATTGTGCTGACTGCACGCTCCTTGGACGGCCCCGTTTGATTCGTTTGAAGAGCAGCAGTCTGTGATTTCCTTTTAGAAACCATCTAAGATGTCCTCGTCTTTCCCCATTTCTTGTCTATTAACTTTTTTCTCCCAAAGCTCTTGCTCCTCTCTCTCTCTCTCTTGCCCCTTCGCCCCTCCTTTGTTTTTGGGTTTTCTGAGGAAGTCACATGTAGGTGTTATCAGATAGAAGGTAATCATGGCTTATGACACTAATCTGTTTCCCTGTCTCCTCTCTTTTGTCCCCGGCAGGTAAACGACGGTGCAGACAGGCTGCCACACACTAAGCTATGGAATGCTCCCTGCTCCCACCATTACTAGTCTACAATCTTTGGACTGTGCTTCAAACGCTTAGTTAGCGGCTGTGATTCTCCCCTTGAACTCTTTCTAACCAGGGGACGAAGAAAAGGAGCCGGCTAATCAAGTCCTCCTCTCAAATCGCACGGAGCACTTCTCTTTTTTTTTCCTCATTTTTAAAGAATATTTAAGCTAGTTTTATTTTATTTTTCTTGCATATTTTTCCCGGTGAAACGCATCAAGATGGATTTGAGCTCGTATCTGTGGATGGTGATAGTTGGCTTCATCATTGCCTTCGTCCTGGCCTTTTCAGTCGGAGCCAACGATGTGGCAAATTCATTTGGCACGGCGGTGGGGTCCGGTGTCGTCACTCTGAAGCAGGCCTGCATTCTGGCTTCCATTTTCGAGACGCTGGGCTCCATGCTGCTCGGGGCCAAAGTTGGAGAGACCATCCGGAAGGGCATAATAGACGTCAACCTCTATAATGAAACGGTACCTGTTCTCATGGCAGGAGAGGTCAGCGCCATGGTTGGTAAGTTGGACTGACTTCTATATTTCAGGTCTGTCTTCCCTTCCCTGTCACGTTAATGGAATATAAAATAGAGCTCAAGCGTTTTACATATTTTATAGTAAATGGCTGTAAAAAAAAAAACTCCACTGAGACTTTTTGATTCGTGCCTCACTGATGCCGCTTGCAGATTAGCCTTTTCCAGCTGTCGGGAAAATGTGATTATCCTTCCAGTCTCTCCGTCTGAGCATTTTAGTCAGTACATGGTGTTTAGATTCTTAACCATCAGGCAATATCATCAGGGGGGCATAGCTGAGACAGCTGGAGTTGTTATGAAACTACGACAGTTTGAACCCCGCAGAGCGCCGATCTCGGCATCAGTCTGCTAACCTTTCTGTTTACGCTAATGGATTAATAAGAATGATTGATAAAATCTTTGTTTAGTTTTAGTTAAAAAAAAGGACAAAGAAAAAAGCATAACCTCCACAATGAGCTAAAACCCAGGTTTAAGCTTTGAACCCATTCGGAGCAGATACAGCGTGTTCCATCAGACACGGAGACATGGTCACATCCAAGGTTCAGCCTCACGCACACTGAGAATAAAGGGGTTCAGAGGACAGAAACTACTTTTTCACAGTTAAACTGCTGCTTGTCCCTGTTTTGCACATCTGATAATTCATTAAACTCACGCCCCCTCGAATGTGCTAAAACCTCATTCGTAGCATGTTTTAGCTCACAGTTCGGGACATCTTGTAATGTCCTGACCTGTGAGCATACTGAAACCATGCCAGACCTTTCTGCCATATGACAACAGTAACTTCTCTAAATACGAGATGCAATCCTAGTAAATGGCCTTTGGAAAGTGCGTGTAGCCATGGAGACGGGCTAATCTATCTTCCTGACCCTCTGCTCCAAACCATTGTGCATCAGCTTCTAAATTAAGTAACTCTCGGTTTTTTAAATTGAGTAAAACCTGTTTTGAAAAGTTCCAAATGAACTCAATGACAAAGGGGATCAAAGTGTTGGCGTTTATTTTCAGATGACATTTAGAAGCCTTTGATATTAATAGCTAACCTCTCATCTCCATCAGAAAGATAATTACGGCAAAGCTCAGGCATGTTTTCCTCAGTGTTAACAGCTCTAACGGCATCATGTTTCAGTAAGCCAGAGGAGCAGAGAACAATGGCTCAGTTTGAAACTAAGGTCCGATGCAGAGACTGTTGAATGGGACACGATGCTCAGGGGATTGACAGGAAAATGTCAAAATAAGGTGGCAGATGAATGTTATGGGACACTTTAGCCACTGATGTGTTGTTTATGCAGAATCCCGAGAATTTGAAAGGAGTTTATATGATTAGATTAAAGCAGAAATGTCTGACCTGATGTTTGACCAGAGGGCACAGACGAGACTCAGTTCAGTGTGTACAGTCACTGTCTAATTCCTAAAAGCTCCCAGTCCCACCACGACAGGGCAAAGTCTCTTTTGTTCTTTATTGAAACAATAGAGTCGGTTGTTTTTGAACAAGTTTACCCGTGGGTAGTGCTTATATGTTGCCTCTCCGTCATCAAGACAAGCCTTCATTATCAGTGCATGCTTACACATCCTTTTTACTCTGATCCACATGTGGATATGCACGTGCCCTATAGCCACATTGGTTTCTTTCCATGCCAGATACGATTCTCTGGGTTGAAGGGCAGTGGCTCTGTAGCCTTCAAATTATACAGAAACGTAAAGCAGTCCACCAATTTTTGTGTTGACATCTAGAAATGATGTGAAGTGAAACCAAACAGAGCATAGGTCCTAATTTAAGAGATGACCTGTTTCAGTCTTTAATCCAGCAGTGGATTAAACACAACACAAACAGCACTCAGCTACAAGAAAAGAAGTTCCTCCCTGTGTGGCTCTTCAGTTTGAATGCATTGCAGCTGCTTTAAGATCGATGTGTCTGTTTTGGTCGCAGGGTCGGCAGTCTGGCAGCTAATCGCCTCCTTCCTCAAACTGCCCATCTCCGGGACCCACTGCATTGTCGGAGCCACCATAGGTTTCTCCATGGTGGCCATCGGAACAAGGGGCGTACAGTGGATGCAGCTTGTTAAAATTGGTAATAACTGTAGGAGAGACCTGCACTAATATGTATTAATAACACTGTTTTTGAGTTTGTTTTAATATAGCTCCTCTGAGGTGGTTCGAAATGAGCTCAATAAAACCTAAGGGGTCATCATGTCAGATTTGGTTGTGAGATGGAATGACTCCCCTGGCTCCCTTTTCCATTTGCACCGCAAGCCATTTATTCAGATGAAGCAATTTCTGTCTTATTAAAGCAGCACAAACCTAGATGGGGTACTTAAAATTCTAGTAAAGTCTTATGTGACCTCAGCTAACAAAAAAACAACAGAGAACTCTAATCCCTGTCTCTTCAGAAAGTGAAGGAAAGCCTGGATCAGTGAAAAACTTGACAGTCTAGTCTTTGTGTTACAGTGTGTTTTTTTGTGTGTGTGTGTTCCTGTCCCAGTGTCTTCATGGTTCATCTCCCCTTTGCTGTCCGGGCTCATGTCCGGGCTCCTCTTCATGCTCATCAGACACTTCATCCTCAGCAAGGTGGGCAAACATCACTCAAACACAAATGAATGCAATATTTTCTGTTGCTTTTTGTATTCACCAAGTTTAGACTATTAAGTTAGAATACTGAAGTTAAAGTTTTACCACTGTGCCGTGGATATTTCTATGCATACGTGCATGATTCCCTGATTTACTTGGAAGCACCCTCCCTCAATGTAGATGAGGAGCTTAAGTACTAAACATTTAACACACGCGTTCATGTACACACAACTTGTCCAAAGAACTTGAGTCCAGATAATATCCATTTGATTTGGCAACACATGCAGATGTGTGCTTATGTAACGCCTCATCTGTGGCAGAGCAGGAGCAGAGAAGTGTCGGCAGGTCGCCGAATGAGACGGTTTATAACCTGGGCTGAACCCAACAATGAATTCCTGTTTAGGTTTACACCACATAATCATTTATTTGTTTCAAATGTGAATACTGTAAGTCTCTAAAAGGGACATATGGTTTGAGTTTACATTGGCTTTCATCCATAATTGGTGAACTTTTAAACGGGCAGTGCTCCCCAGGCCCGTTAAACTCAGCAAACAGATCAGTTCTAATTGTTTTCATGCACCGATGCTTTTGAGGCATCTTATTAGACACCCGTGGGTGTGTTTTCTGCACAGGAGGATTCTGTCCCCAATGGCCTGCGGGCGCTGCCCCTCTTCTACGCCTGCACCATTGGAATCAACACATTCTCCATCATGTACACCGGAGCCCCTCGTAAGTCCAGGAGGGCTGGACTTTTGTTTTCAGTACTGTAATTGTAAACCTGTTCCAAGCTGTGCTCTGAACCCGTGTTTGTTTGTGAACTGCAGTGCTGGGGATAGAGATGTTACCGGTGTGGGCCATCTTCCTCATCACTCTGGCCGGCTCAATCGTCTGTGCAGCTGTGGTCTGGTTAGTCGTCTGTCCTTGGATGAGGAGAAAAATAGCAAGTAGGTATATGTCCGAAAGCCACAGCCTCTGCCCCGTTTGTTTTTTCTTTTGTATTAGGAGAAATGAAAAGGGTTTCTATGCCCTGCAGTATAAAAGGGTTCAGAAAAAGTTCAGAATTGCGTCTCCTAATGGGCTAACCAGCCCACAGCAAAGCAGGTGACTCTATAAAACACGAAAGCAGTGGAACCATATCTGGAAAAAGAGCGGTGGGTGTAGCTTTTGCAATAGGATCCGAAATGACCCTTACTCAAACTGACCAGCCTAAATAATAAAAATATATAATGGAGTAATTCAGGTTGAGATAAAACTTTATGGGACTCGTTAACTCTGAGTCTGAGTGCTATTGAGGCATTGTTTTCTAAGTGCAGACTTAAAAAAGAGCCTGTGTTTCTGTGGACATTACACAGGCATTAGGGCTGACTTGACCTGTTGCTTAACATGTCATAACTCGAGAATGCCTTTGAGGATTATCTGCGACATTATCGTCCTAATCTGGATATTGCCCACCCCTCGACATGAAACGTGACGGCTGAGATCGTTTGTGTTCTCGAGAAGTAACGGGGCACCCAGGGAATCAGCGGCGGGATTAGGATGGATCAGCTGATGGCCGGATGTGTTTGTGGAATGTGTGTGCGGTCTGTCACTGTTACTTGACTACAGGCTTCTTAAATCATAGTCCCACTGACCGGCCTTGTGACTTGAATTAATCATGTTGCTCAAACTGGAACCCACGCAGATCTTTTTTTTTTTCTCGGCGCGTTCTCCCAACAACGGCGGCATTATTCTCCCAAAGTATGAACGCTGCCTTATTTTAGAGGACGGTTGATGTGTGAGGAGGCTCACTTATGGCTGGGGGTCCTTCAGGTCGCCTAAAGAAGGAGCAGGCCCTGTCCAGGATCTCCGACGAGAGCCTGGACAAGATCCCCGAAGAGGAGGAGGAGAGCCCCGTCTTCAAAGAGCTGCCGGGGGCGAAGGGCACGGACGAGGCCGTGCTGCCGCTGACCGGGGGCGGCGGCGACCGCGGCGCCCGCGACCTGAGCGGCGAGTTCAGCAGCATGGCCAACGGGGGCACGGTCCTGCCCAACGGCCGCGTCTACGGTAAGGACGGGCGGCCGGGGCTTTTGCGAGCGCGCGCCCGAGCGGATACGTAACGCCCTGGTCTCCCCCCTCCCCCGCAGGCCGGACCCACTCGATGACCAACGGCTGCCTCAAGTCCCCCGTCTCCAACGGCAGCTTCAGCTTCGACGGGCACACGCGCAGCGACGGCCAGGTCTACCACACCGTGCACAAGGACTCGGGCCTGTACAAGGACCTGCTGCACAAAATCCACCTGGGCCGCATGGACGACGGCGAGCGCGAGGCCTCCGCCGCCGGCCCGCCCGACAACAACTACCGGCTGCTGCGCCGCAACAACAGCTACACCTGCTACACGGCGGCCATCTGCGGCATGCCCGTCCAGCCGCTCATCCGCTCCGAGTCCCGCGACGACAGCGAGAAGCTGGTGGGCGAGGCGGGGGGCCGGAGCAACAGCGTGTCCTACTCCAAAAAGCGGATCCGCTACGACAGCTACTCCTCCTACTGCAACGCGGTGGCGGAGGCCGAGATCGAGGCGGAGGAGGGCGGCGTGGAGATGAAGCTGGCCACCGAGCTGGAGGGGGCGGAGGGCGAGGGGGCCCCGGCCCCCCGTGCCCCTGGACGACCTGGCGGAGGAGGACCACGAGGAAAAGGACAAGTCGGAGGTGTTCCTGCTCTTCCACTTCCTGCAGATCCTCACCGCCTGCTTCGGCTCCTTCGCGCACGGAGGCAACGACGTCAGGTGAGGCGTCCCGGCCCGGACAGGCGGCGGGTCAGACCCGAGCCTGTGGTTCACGGCCGGAGTAAAGCGGAACGCGCTCTTCTCTTGTCCGCAGCAACGCCATCGGGCCACTGGTGGCGCTGTGGATGATTTACGAACAGGGCGGCGTGATGCAGGACGCCGCCACGCCGGTGTGGCTGCTGTTCTACGGCGGCATCGGCATCTGCGCCGGGCTGTGGGTGTGGGGCCGCCGCGTCATCCAGACCATGGGCAAGGACCTGACTCCCATCACCCCCTCAAGGTGAGAGCGCCCCCCCACAAGGGCGGCAGTGAAATGGTGTGAGAGTTGTCGTGCCAGAGTCCAATTTTCCCAACACGGTTGGTTTTTTACTCGAAAGAGTTTTAACATGCTGACAGAAACACGTTCCGCCAATTCAAAGGCCTCCTTGGTGAGTATGCATGCAGACACACACACACACAAACACACACACACACATGTTTACACTCACGGTAAACTTTCCCAAATCATGGAGACTTTTTTTTTGTATTAGTCTGATTACGCAGTCGTCGTTTTTTTGATGGATCAGCCACTGAAGCAAGACAAAGTTGAGCTACTTTTATTACCTGACCTGCACAAGTAAAACAGAGGAAAGAACACATGTACCTTATGTGGAATTTAAATTGATTAAAGTCAGATCTGATGTATACAGTAGCCTGTAGTTGGATACAGAATGTTTTAAAGAAAGGAAAAAAAATAGTGCGGCAGTGAGATTTTTTTTATTTCTCTCCTTGAAAAAATAATGAATAATTTGACGGCGGATGAGTCAGTCTCATCGGCGACCAAACTAATGGTTCTTTTGGCTCTCTGACCTCTTTTTCGACGTGTTTGGAAATAAGCGGCCGCGGAATAGAAGTGCTATGCCCTTTTCCTCACATTTCTGACCCCTTATGTAATAACTATGAATAAATAAATACGCTGTCACACCACCACAATAAAGCCCCGGGGCTCACTTTGTCCAGCAGCCTCAGCAGCAGCAGACGTTACACATCCTCTAACCACTCGCTGCCTCCCATCAGCAGCGCCCTCCCTGGCTTTTGCTCTTCCCACGCAGGAGCTGGCAGATTTCAGGGACGTGTGTGTGTGTGTGTGTGTGTGTGTGTGTGTGTTAAGAAAGCCCGGCCTTGTCCCCACAGATCACTGCCTGTTGAATGTACTGTATGAGTGGTAGTATGCATGCGTGCATATTAAGGGATATTTGTTCCGATGGGCTCTTTTGGAGGGTGTGTGTGTGTGTGTGTGTGTGTGTGTGTGTGTGTGTGTGTGTGTGTGTGTGTGTGTGTGTGTGTGTGTGTGTGTGTGTGTGTGTGTGTGTGTGTGTGTGTGTGTGTGTGTGTGTGTGTGTGTTAAGAAAGCCCGGCCTTGTCCCCACAGATCACTGCCTGTTGAATGTACTGTATGAGTGGTAGTATGCATGCGTGCATATTAAGGGATATTTGTTCCGATGGGCTCTTTTGGAGGGTGTGTGTGTGTGTGTGTGTGTGTGTGTGTGTGTGTGTGTGTGTGTG
>JABUIW010000071.1:3179659-3265769 GCA_013363375.1 Menidia beryllina | reverse complement strand
TAAAGTTCAAGTTGTGAAAGTTAGAGTAAGCTATGGTGCGTCCAGTATCTCAGTCATCATCTCCGTTCGCCAGTTCGTTCCGTACCCAGCCAATAAAAAGCCCTTTTTATTGATTATTTCTTTCTTTTTTTTTCCCTTTTTTTTTTTTACATCTCTCTTATATTGTGCGTTTGTTTTATTGCTAGGGGTAATTATCTGCAGTATTTATTAAGGAGTTATCGTAGCTTTTAGGGGCTGTGGAACGGATTATAGGAATGGCAGTGTGGCCCCCCCGGCTGTGTTTGGAACTGGAGAGCTGGGCCGGTTCGCCCCATCCTGGGTCTTTCATTTAATAAGACGCCACACGTCCTGGACTGGAGCACCTCTGGACAGCAGGGGGGCCGCTAGGCTCTGACAGCAGAGCCTTTTTTGTATTTTTTTCTTTTTTTTCCCACTTTAAATTATTTTTTTAATAAACTCCCCCCATTCTTTCACAGCGACAGCCCCCTGAGATTTACTTCTGACTGTGTTTTTTCTTTTCTCATTGTTTGCGTGTCTGGTGTTGGACCCCCGGCTCCTCTGAGCCCCCCCCCCTCTGACCTGCTATGGGGTCCATGGCCTCCCGGCTGTAGTTGGAGCTCTGCGAGGAGCTCTGGCTGGTGGAGAGCCCCCCGCTGGTGCTGCTGGTGAAATGCATGTTGGACCTGCGGGCCCGCGGGCCCCCCAGCCCGCGGCCGGGGTGGAACATCCTCCTCACGTGCCGCACCCCGCTGGACTCGTCGTGGCGTTCGCCGTCAAGGAAAAGCTTTTCAGAGCGGGGCGGACAGCAGATACGGAGGAGGACGGCGTGGGCTTGTTCAACACACCGGAGAGACCCCTGACATTTGAGGGCCCGCTGTGAAAGCCGCGCCTAAAATGCTCCGAACCGCTCAGAGCCGGCATATTTTGCATCTCGTTTCTGTGTCACTGCCGGCTTATGCAAAAGACGCTGAGCGGGCCGGCCAACAAAGCCAGAAACTCTGGGTTTCATTTAGGCAAGTGTCTGCCTCTGTTGTTTGTTTTTTTTCCTTCCCCACAGCATTTGTTCGAAGCTCTATAAATAGAGCCGGCTGCTGCTGTTGTCACTCCTCAGTCTGGAGCCGGCCGACGCGCTCCGGAACAGACAGGTAGTCTTTCTGTGGGAGCGGGACCCGTTTGGCCGCCTCGTACCAGCGCTGCATTACGGCTGACCGGAGAACTCATTCACAGACCAAAATCTGCATGTTCTCCCTCAGGAAACACAGGAGTGTTCAATTCGGGAGTGTAAATAGTCAACAGCTTCCAGCAGAGCCTCTTTATAAGACCACCGGCCTCTCTCTTTTTTTTTTTTTTACTTTTAAGAGAAACAAACTAACTGTCCTTTCTACGGCCCTGGTGATCACTGCTTCCTGCAGAGGCACCAGGTTATTACATATTATAAAGATCTCAGAGGGAGCCACAGATAAGGATTTTATCCTCTGTGGTTATGTGATTTTAACACTATGTTCATCTATCATTATATCCACAAATGTCAGAGTCAGAGCTCGTGTCTCTTTTGTCCTGGAAAAGCAGAAAAATGAGCTAAATGAAACTGGTTGTGAGCGGCGCTCCGTGCAGCTGGTTCAGGCTGAAGCACTACTTGAAAAGGATATCAAGTCTCTGGGAGCTCTGTGTTCAAGTGTGAGATGAGCAGCGAAGTCATCGGTCACGTGGTTGGGGTCGCCACCTGGCAGCGCTGCACATATGGGACAGATCTAGAGAAAGGAGGAGAGAGCGTGCACGTTAACGACGGCCAAACTTCGCCACACATTCAACACTGAGCAGATGGTGCTGGAGGCTCCTGGACGAGCACCCAGGTGGGAATATTTTCCTCTGCGACGTGGAGGGATGCGGTCTGCAGCGAGCCCGACCGCAAAGCCCATCCTCCAGAAGAGCGGCTGATCTGACGCCCGGGGAAACGACTCGCTGAAAATCCTGAGCTGCTGTCGGACGCCCAGGTGATTTCATTTGTTCTCATATGCAAAAAATCTTTGTGCAAACAAAAAGAATCCCACCACACAACCCCTGTCTGTTCATGACAGCTGTGGCTCAGGTCTGAGGAAATAGACTGAAATAACTTCAGTGGGTCTAATCTGAGTCATGACCATTTCGGGGTACCAATCCAAACAACTTCCCAAGGTTCACGCAATCTGATGATGGATCTCCAGGGCCTTTGCACTTTGCCTTTTCTCCGGACTGGTTCGGATCTAGTCGATTGGGGGACCGCGTTCCCATGTGTAAACAGCTAGGGGTGGCCTTTCCAGCGTTAGGGTTAATGGACGAGGCCCGGTGCCTGGACCTTGTCATGTTTACTCCAAGCTCATGAACATCACTGTTAAGTCTGCCTGGCCTGAAACGGCTGTCTCAGCATCAGCAGCTGCAGTTTCAAGTGGGTGGAGGTGAGAGTCCATCTGTGGGACAGAGGGCTCACTGCAAAAGCCCGTGAACATCACCTACAGCCACCAACAGCAGTACAGAAAAGCACATCACTACATCTGAGTGAGAACAGGTGGCAGGGGTCGGTTAAATCCAAACTATGCCTCTTCGGGAGGACTTCACCGTGACCAGGTATGAACAGCAGACTCTCTGATCATCTCTCTGAGCAGCTTATCACTAACAAGTTTGCTTAACTTAAGACAATACAAAGCAGCCTCTCGGTTGTGACTGTGTGTGTCTCTGCTAAATGGATTATCTCAAAACTCATTCCTTCCCACAGTCTATTTTTGCCTCCCTCTCTTTCTAATTACGCTTCTGTTAAACAAGTAGTAAAGAAGGACAAACCCAGTACAAGTGAAAGCCAGGATTTCGAACCAGCTGACCCGGCCGGCACACAAAACGTTATGGGGTGGCAGCAGGTACAAGGAAAGAAAGAGGAAAGGCTCAGTTCAAAAAGCGACAGTTCAGAGGACGCCCTTAACAGCGACCCCCCGTGAAGGCCTGCGCTAACAGGAGCAGGGCTGGGGAGAGGAGAGATAAAAGAATAGGCAACTATTTTCAGCAGTGCAGCACAATGCAGAGGCAGCTCCATTCTTTTTCTGTTTGTTTGCTCAGATGTGTTCAGTTCTTGTGATTAAATGACACAAAAATGCATTGATTGCCTTTGGAATATTTTCCTGAATAAGCTCCTTCAGACCAATGATCTGAGGCGGGGAATGGGCCGGCTGAGATGGGGATTTAGCAACAGCAAATCAGGAGCCATCTGAGCTCACGTCAAGATGGCCGGCTCCATCGAGGTTTGACGGATGACTGAAGACTTTTTTTTTTTACATCGGTAACAGGGAAGCATGTCTGACGGGTCCCTCTTTGGATTTTGCCAAGACATCTCACTAATCTGTTTTGCCACTGCAGTTAATGTTGTCCGACGTGCAACAGGAATTAAATGTAATAAAGCAATTGCGCGTGGTCATCTTGTGGCAGGAGGACTTTGCCCGGTAATTCCATCATACAATCCGGTGTTGGCATGGTAAGAAAAATAAATAAGTAAAATCCAGAATCAATCTGATCAGCGCAAGACTTCCCTTAATTCTAAATCAACAGAATATTGTCAGAGGTAGGACAACCATTAAAATTAATTGTATCAAGCATTTACTACAGTACACACTTTGTTGTGGAGTGTCTATAAATAGAGCCGCGCAGCTCACCTGACTTCACTTTCTGTTTAGTTCTGCCTGTAGAGACAGAGGCTGACATCACAGCGATGCTTCGGTTAAAATCATTGTGGAAGACGACAGCGATACATGAGAGGGACCCATACCACGGCATATTGTCAGGAACTGCAGACTCCTCTAATATGACCTACGTTCACCACCACTGATTAAATATTTCTAATCAGGGTCAAATAGTGAAATCAGCACGAACAGCACAAATGTTTCCAGCTTCGGAACTGGTGGTTTTGCAGATGAGTGCCAACACCTTACCACTTCTGTGGAGGTCTCTGTGTGCTCTGAAGCCACGTGCTCCTGCAGGGAGATCTCTGTGTAGCCCATCCTGCCACAGTAGGGACATGTGAAGGCCTGGGGCTGCTCCACCGAGAAGGCCTCCCCACCATAGTACAGGTCTGACACAGAGAGAAGATGGAGACTCCGTCACATAAAATAAAAGAACATTTAAAAAAAAAAACAGAACGTATCAGAGGCTAACTGACCGACATTATCTCACTTATCATTTTAAAGTTCTCTAGAGGCTGACAATCAAAGGGTTTGAATTGTCTTGTGAGAAAAAAAAAAACTAAAACAAAGCTTACTAAAAATAAACACAAATGGACCTGAGGAAATTCAACATTCCTGAAGGCTCACATAAACCCCACCAGTACACAGGCCTTCTACAACCACAGCGAACATTACAACAGAGCATTTTTTGTTGTTTTTTTAGCATATTTACACTGGTCGAAAATCTTCAGATACTGTAGTCCAACGCAGCCAAAAGGAAACAGAATATTGTTGTTCCTTCACTGTGTTTCTGCCTCTGAAGCGTTCATTATTGGAAAGTTCAGATTGAGCGGCAGCCCTCAGAGCACCGACAGCAGAAAATAACTGTCAAATGCTTGTTCTGGCAGGTGTACCTGTCTCTTAAAAATTATATCTTTGGGATGAATGGCTTAAGGATGCAGGAAGTCATAACGCCTGTGTGGGGAAAGGCTTTACACTGTTGCCTGTGTTGCTAAACAGGAGGTCAAAGTAAAACAAATTATAGTAAAAGTTAAAAAAAAATTAAAAACCTGGCCCTTCAAATGTTTTATTCTATGTTGCTGGATTACCAGGCAGAGATACTAAAATGATTTCTGAAAACCTTCCTGCTTATTTCCATAAAATGCTCAGATTTCATAAAGCCTTTTTAAACAAAACACACAAACACACTTTAAAAATCAAATAGCTCAAACTTTTCCACACAAACCTTGGATTTGTAGTGCAAAGACAGATATTGTATGGCTCAGTTTGTGGTTAATAATAAACAAACAGAAAAAAAGGACCTTTCTATAAGCTTGTAGCCTAAATGGAGTTTCTTTTTTCCTTTTCACTGCGCTAAAGAAAAGAAACAAATAGAACACGTTACAACCGAAAAGAGAAGGAAATATATTTAATTAGATTTTCTATACTGTGATAAAAAAGTGTAAACGTGTAAGTCTAACCTAATTTATATGAAACAGATGCAGTCGGTCATAATGTAGGTGGGTTCAAATCAGTCCTGCAAGGAATCCCTAAAAACTATCCCTCTGCTCACAAGTTCCTGATTCCATAGTTGCAGCATCAACATAAAGACAATATCCATATCATGAATTAAGTTCTGCTTATATGACTATCTCGTGTACGCGATACAAAGAAAGTTAAAAGTCTAACCCGAATGGACACAACTGCACTTTGTGCCCTTTTTGCAGAAATAAATCTCTGCTGTGTCAAATCCACTGCATTCCCGTTTAAAAACAAGAGATAACGCAAACCATTTCAC
Organism: Menidia beryllina; assembly: GCA_013363375.1. Taxonomy (NCBI): domain Eukaryota; kingdom Metazoa; phylum Chordata; class Actinopteri; order Atheriniformes; family Atherinopsidae; genus Menidia; species Menidia beryllina. The sequence continues at coordinate 3,260,288 of JABUIW010000071.1, read as the reverse complement.
CTGTTTGAGCTTCTCCAAGCCACAGCGAACAGGTCAGGTTTGTAGAGACCACGATTCGGATTATGAATCAAACAAATTCTCATCGTTCATCATTTGAAATTTAACTTTCCCGAAAGTCAAACAATAATAAAAACCTCAGATCAAACCACCTGTTCAGGTGGATATGTCAAAAGAGCCACATGTGGTCATCGCTCGCTAAGCATTTCTGCATAATTGGTATACAGACATAGTGAGTGTAAGATGTTTTCCTTCATACTTTATCTGATGTGAAGCTTAATGTCTTGGACATCAACCAGCTGCATATTAGTTTACTACAGTCACTCAAACACATTAGACATTAAGGTGGTAAACCACTGTAAAAGGCAGCTTTTGACACAAGGCATGTGCGTTTTCTGCATTGAGATTTTTAGAACCGACTTGTCAAGATGCAGAAATGTTCACACATTGTGAATAACGGCTGTACTTTATCGCCTTTTTGATGTTGACTCTGAATATCTTTATACCTAGACAAAGTGTTGCATTAAAACCCTTTGTCTTAATGAATAGCGCAGCAAAACATTTCAAACAGCAAACAACCAATGAAGAAACACAGACAGCTCTTGCAGCGATGATGAACAGCTTATCGGGTTTCTCTATCGGAAAAAGGACAAGTCTGAAGCTGAATATAAACTCTTCTTACCAAAGTCAACTCGTGTTAATATACACTGCATGGGGTGCTCTGTTGTGTGTCTGGTCGTCGTTGCGCCGCTCTCGTAGCACGATGCGCACAGGTCATAGTCGTAGCATATTAAACATTTGTACCGTCGGCCTCGGAAGTTGCCTTTTAAACACGCATCGCAGCTCACACCTGAAAGAGAAAAGTTCAAACACAACAAGGAAGGTTAGGAAAGTGTGTGCGTCCACCAGGTTATTTCTCACAGAAATCATTTCTTTTGACATCTCTCTTCCATATCCTTAATCATTTTGGCGATGGATGTCGTCGCTTGAAAACAAAACAAACAACAATCAGGTCAATATATATCAATTGAAAAGTTCATTTTTGGTCAATGAAATGCGCTACAATAAAGGCTGTATCATATTTTCAGGCCTGCGATGGTTTATGTTAAAAATTGCAGTGAAATAAAATGTCTTAAAAGAACTTATTTGAGGCAAAAACAAGCTATGAGCCGAGGCATTAAGAATCTAATACTGTCCGTTATTACTATAAGGACACCCGGCTGGAACATGTAGAAGCAGAATGTTACTCAGGCATTATTTTATTCAGGCTTACAACTTTATAAAACTTCTGCCACAACCCCAATATCATTTCTAAAATAGCCTGGGACAATTAAGACTTGTCATTACAGAGGTTGACCTGGTGTGTCACGTGGCATAAACAGGACCCCTCAGTGCTGAAGATTGACTGGGACAGTCGTGCAGCTTTGGTGGATTCAGTGACACAGGACTGTCTTAAGTCCCTCATATCCACGCTAGCAGCCAGCCAGCTAAACCCCTCTGAACAAACCTGAACCTGCTGCTCCACGTCTGCTAAAGAAACTGTCACGACCCAAACAAAGCACCGACACCTCAGAGATACATAACTTGACCACTACTGACAGTAAAGTTGACCACAACAACACTAGCATGGGATAAAGAGGCCGCCCCGGTCTCACTAACCCTTGCAGCTAGCTAACTAGTTAACAAACAAACCAGCTCTCGTTAGCTTACATGTTAGCTGACAATCTCTTCCGTTGAGGTGAACGTCCATTGAGTCAAGTTTTTAAATGACAACAGATACGTGTTTTCCAGCGTGACTCGACAGTAACTACGAACTCACAGCCGAACAAGGTTGGCCACAAGGACGGGGTGAATGTTAGTTTGCCATTTGTTAGCTTACAAAACTGGAATTCACAGGCCAACTTCCATCAGGAAGGAAGCTAAAATGGGCTAACGTGAACCACGTACGAGCTTAGACCCTGCAATGCCATCCGGTAATTGCTACCCTCTTGTGTTGCCTTTTTCTCGACACTCCTCTTGCTTTCCAACGATTACCTACATTACCAGATTGCTGGCACGCTAGTTAGCATTTAGCTAACGTTAACTGCCGTCTTCCGCTTATGTGACAACGCTGAATAATGTGAAGTTTGAATCTTTCGCTAAAACAGTGACAGCACGCGGAAAGTATATTAGATAATCATTTTGATGCCCCCATAACGCGCCTCCGTTAACCTGAACTGCAACACTGCTTCTAGTGCTTGCCAACGTTAGCTAGGATGAGCTGCAAAATAGGAAATTATTGGCTAGCCAGCGTTAGCTCGCGGTGCACTGTCAACGTTTTTTTTTTCTCTTTTGCCCCAAATCCTCACTTGCTCACAGCTCGGTGTTGCGGCTAACCGTTACCTTCATGGCGGGACATCCTACGAACACTGACGCAGCCCCCTGCTCGGGCTCCCGGGCTCTGCAATGTGGAATAATTAGAGAGAAGAGAAGCCGGGGCTGGCTGAGTGTCCCTGGCCTCTTCCCTCATGAAGGATCCGGTCTGGCTCGCAGCCCTCCTCCGCCTCCTGCTGTGTCACCGTGCAGCGCGTCGCCACTCCGGCCGCTTGGTGGCGCTGTGGTCCAATCTTTGGTTCCGCTGTTTCCTCGGATGTTGGGTGGTTGATCTATAGTAACCCCACTGCTACCGTTAAAAAAAAAATTTAAAATATATATATTATGATAAAACAACATTTTTGGTCAAAATACACATAAACACTCAACAAAACACAAGTACCTATCTATGGTCCAAGAAATATACATCCTATCCATCCACCCAGCAAATTATTAACATCTGTTAGTCTGTTAGTGTGAAGAGAGCATAGACGACGTGTGAGTATTAATGTCTTAGAGGAGATCCCAAAGGTGACGGCAGGTGTGCTTAACCCACGAAAACAGTGCAAACCAGTACAACCAGTAACACAAAAAGCTCATTTGTCTGTAAATCAGCCCTCTGCACTCAAGTAACTTTTCCAATCGAACAAAACGTCAGCTGGTTGAAATGTTCGGTGAACTTATAGTCACCACAGAGTCCTGTGGCTTTAGGGTTCAGTTTTAGCAATGAACGCTTTCTTTTTTCAAAGGTTTTTGGCTTTAAAGCTCTGAGAGTTTCATGTCTTTGTTGGATTTATTTGGATTTTGCAGTGAAACAGAACAAAGAAAGGCCTTAGACGTATGAAACTCCTTTATTTTTTCGTGTTCAAACCTCAGGAATGAGTAAAAGCTACACCTGATGAAGATGTTTAAACAACACTCTTTCTGCTGTCCTTGCAGATGAACTTCCCAAAAAGTACCTGATTATTTGACTATTGCACAGTGCCACCCTGTTGGCCCTGTGCAGATGGACTGGTCAGCTCACTGTCCATTCAGTCTGGCTCTCAGACTTGGCAGCATGTGGATGGAAACAATCACGACTCTTGCTTGGGATAGCAACCTTATCTTTGCGACTGAATGATAGTTTCGGACATCTTTCTGATTCTGGGAAAGCCCTGGGTTTATTTTCTAATATGTGTTTTGTTAATTGTCCTTCTCAAATAAAGTTTCCTCCCTGGTGCCACCTGCAACTTAACTGAAATCACCACACATTAAAGTTAATAAAGCTGTCACTGTACAACTTTGAATAATAATAATACAATATTTGTTTTGCTTTAAACACATGTCTGAAACACATTGCCTAAAAGCAGGTCTAGTAACAACAGTGTTACTGCATTGTTCAAACGTTGCTTCATTGACATACTTGATCAGGTGGAGGAAAAATGCCAGCAATGTTTGCTGCTGCTTTTTACATCTCACCTCTGGTGACGACGATAAAGACGTGAGAAATCTTCAGAATGTCACGTATCGACAGAGCCAGCTGTTAGCTTAGTCATTGAATTAAACTAAGAATGTTTCATGTTTTTAGGAAGTATACCATTGGTTTGAGCTGAAATGCTCTGCTTTATACTGACAAATCTAAAAATAACCACATCTGTTCTTGTTAATGCTTCTTTTGGCACTAAACAGCAGTGAGAATGCAGGAGGATTTCAGGAGGATAACAGGAGGATTTCAATAAGAAAGAAATGAGTGACAGGCCATAAATCGTATTGTTTATGGCTGAACTTTGATGTATATAACAGGTTCTTGTTCTGGCATCTGCAGCTCTGTCAGGGACAAACTGACAGCTGGAAACAAAAAATGAGAGTTCTCTTGTCAAAGGTCAAAGGTCAAATGAATCGCCAGAACACCGTGCTGTTCGGTTTAATGAGTCTTCCAGATGATGCATGGGGAATTGGAAGAAAGTGAAAAATTAGCTACAAAACACCTGTACAAATATAAACCGGAGTCATTTGAAGTTGGAAACTTCTGACAAAAGTTGATGTTATGAAAAACAGCATCACAAGGATCTGAATCACAATCAAAAGTAGTTTAAGACCTTCATTTTCACCTGAGTACTTCTAAAAACGATGCATTGTGCAGGATTGTTTAATTGAAAAGGAGTGCGAGGGACAAACGAGCACCATTTAAAGACAAAGAAGTAGAATTCTCATTATCGCTGATCTTAGGTACAAAAAAAAGGGAACCAGAAACAGAAGATAGATTCAAAATGTACTAATTTACAGAGTAAAGCTGACGATGAGTCACTGAGTCTATCCAGTGGGCAGAGTAATTGCAGAAGTGAAAAGTCAAACGTAAAATAGAGGTTTCACACTAAGCTGGATGGTACAGTATGAAGGTTTGTGCGTGTGGTTGTATGTACGCTCCATTGCATGTCTGTGTTTTATAATGCATTTCCATTTGCTTTCCTTGTGTGACACGCAGAACGGGGGTTACGGCTACAGGACCCATCCCAGCTGAGCTCATTCCGCTCAAAGAGGCATTTCACAGGCCAGCTATACCTTGAAAATTAACCTGACATGGTGAGGGATTCAACAATGCTCTGGTGCCTTCATTTTTTTTTAAATTGACCCAGAAATACAGAGATGGAAGTGGCTCTATTCCATTTTTGTGACTGAAAATGAACATTGCTGTCGATGTGGAGGATTAGAAGGTTTTATTGCCTGAATTCTAAAAGATTAGCTGCTCACTGTTACATGAGCTATACATTTTATCATTACACAATGCTTAAGCGGGGTTATGGTCGTCCGTGGTATATTGTTCAGTCAGGTGTCTACAGTTGGCACGCAAGAGACATCTCGTGCACGGATGAGGTCTATTTATGATTCAGAGGAAAGAAGAGTCGTATATGTACGTGATTTGATTGAGGTTGCCTGCGGCTGGAGGCAGAAGCTCCGTTTACTTCAGTTATTCTGAGCTCTGCATCTCGCACCTGCATCGCTTTAGGCCTTCACCTTGAACTCTGACACCATCCTACTCCTCTGAAAACATCCTGGTGCGTCTAAAAAGTTTCTAAACGTGCCGCACGGTACCCGACGCTCGCTTTTGTCCGCTGAAGAATCCTTTTCCGCGGCAGAGGGAGAACATTGTTGCAACACTGAGGCGTGCTTTATCTTATCATTTGAACTGTAGTAACCTCCAGCAGCACGCTGCACCTGCAGAGCCACTCAACTATTAATACGCGCCGCCGAAAATAGGTCGAATTTTTTCTCACGTCACTGTGCCGTTAATTTATACTAAGTTTTCATTTCTTAGTCCCTGAAGAGAGCATTTTTAAGCATTCGTGGCAGCTCTGGCAGACTTCGATCCTTTTTTTTAATCTTATTTACCTTTGATATAGATACACACTGTCAATATTTGGGGCTCAAATAGGTTTTCGGAACATTATCTACGTCCTTCCGTCCGGGACAGTTTTGACTCAGTGTGATAGGTAACACATTACTGCCCAGTACAGGACGTCAACAGCATCCTGAGTGCAACAAGAGGCGTTACATTGTCGCTGCGAGGTGTTCTGTTCTGAGGGAACTCTCTTGATTTCTCCACAAATAGGAGAAAAAAAGAAACATATAGATCCTTGCTACCACCTCCTTCTGGGGAATGTGAGCAAAAGCACGAGATCAGACTCAGCAGCTGAACAATGAGACGTCTTTGTCTCCGGCCTGGTGGTCACGCAGAACCTCAAACCCAGTGACCCACTTGTAAAACGTGATGCCAGACTCTGGTTTGCATAGATGCGTTCAAAAAAAAAGAAAAGAGAAAAAGAGAGAGAGATCCAGTTTATGAGCCAGGTACCAGGGTTCTGCCGTGGGTGGCAGGTGTCACTTCCTCCTTCTGATGTGTGTACACCAAACACTGGCGTTATTGTAGGGGGGAGGAGGGGGGGGGGGGGGACCCTTTGCGTGAGCGAACCCATTCTTCCCCTCATCAATTGAACCCCGGTCGGTGTGAGCTAAGCTGATGGATTGGCAGCCAGCCAGGATGAGGGGAGGATGTTTTCTTGGGGTAGAATGCATCGCCATCCCCCCACACAGCCCTTTAAATATTCCTCGTAGGGGGGGGGGCGGGGGGTGAGGAAACTCTGGTTTTCTTCGTGTGATCGGAAACCATTGTTGTTGTTTTTTTATTGTTTAAAAAAAGAAAAAGAAAAGAGAGTTCAACGTCTTGGGAAACACGCCCGTTTTCAGGGACTAGGCTGTCGGCGGCGTGAACGTGTCCCGGAGGCGTGCGTCGCCTCCACACCCCGCAACGTGAGAATACTACGGCTTCATTCAGCCACGCCACGCCCCTCAACGTAAACAAATGGGGGTTTGACCAATAGGATCCCAGGGAGATCAGCCGATGATCAGATGACTGAAAAGGGAAAACTATTTAAAACTCAAAAGACGAGCCAGGAGGCAGGTTAAACAGTTCTGGTTCTCACCGAGCAGCGCACCAGGTTTCAGTCGCTCTCTGACGCCACTAAGCTCCAACTCTTTCCGAAAAAAAAGAATTTAAAAAAAGAGAAAAAAAAACTTAAGAAGAAACGAACGAACTAAAGAAGCACACTATACGTTTTTAGATATACGGAAAGCTTTTACGCGCTCCTCTCGTGGTTGGAACAGAAATGAGTCACAAAGCCGCCTTGCTGTGGATTTTCCTGTGTTGTTCTGTGTCCTTCGTTCCCGCTTTGGGGGAAAACGCTGTTCTTAAAGGTAAGAATGAGCTCCACTCTTCCTTTTCATTGACCGTTTTGTCTCTCTGTGACTCAAACCGACGTGGCTCGATGGGACGTCACGCACCGGGGCGCGTAACGTTTCATGAATGGGCAAACGCATTGGGGCAATTTCTTTATGTGTCTCTTTTTTTTTCTTTTCTCTTTTTCTCCCCCACCACGTTTCTGTTTGAGTGGAATTGTTTTGTTCAAACGGTTTGGAACGCGAGCAAGTGCGCCTGAGCGAACTACACCGAGTCCAACAACAAAAAAAAAAAGACCGGGATGGACTCAAGAGCCAAGACTTTGACGTGTACTTTCTGGGAAAACCGGAGTCAGAGACAGCTATTTAAAATGAGATGCTCCGCTGATTCTGCGTTTCCACCAGCTCAGCTGGGCTCATTTTTTGGTCTGTGGCCACTAAACCAAATGCTCTTCGTGTTGGTTAGGAGGGAATTGGACCTTTTTATTTAATTTTTTCAATTTTATATTGGTCTTTTAAAATGGAAATGGAATCTGTCCTTTTCAAAGTTGTGATTAAAACTCTCAAACTGCGCATGGAGTCTACTCTCGACAAGCTTCCCCCCCCCCCTTTTACCCCCTTCAGATGAGATCAAACCGGTTCGTGGCATTTTCAAACTGCCTCGCGGGGCTTCTCGCAGCAAATTGGTGTCAGTGCTCCGTGTTGGCCTCCGGCCCGAGCGCAGCGTGTTCAAAACCTGACGTGATTACAAGCTGCAGCTGCGTAAGGGGCTGAAACGAAAGCCGGGTGGTTGGGAGGCTTTGGCTCTGCGTTCTGGGTCCAAGTTGCTCTCACCAGCAATTGCAGTAGCAGATGTGGTCCACCAGCTCCTCCCAGCCAGGGGGGGTTTAGTTTCTTCAACCAGTTCAATGGGTTTTAATGGAATACGCTCTTTTTCTGTGTGTGTCTCAGGTGCTGACGATGGAGCCATGGACGAGTTCTCTGACAGCAAAGCCCAACACGGCACGGTCCGGTACAACATGAGGAAGAGTCTGGACCTGGAGCAGGAGGGCTGCTACCTGCAGATGGGCCGGAAGACGTGTCTAGAGGAGTGTGGCTTCAACGCCACCGCCAAGTCCATCTTCATCATCCACGGCTGGACGGTAACTGTCTTTGATCCAGACCTGGGATGGAGCTGTTTCTCTTAACGCGTGCTCCCGTTTTAGTGAATCGCTGCATGAAAGACTAACTTTTTTTTTTTGTTCTCAGATGAGTGGCATGTTTGAGCGCTGGATGCACAAACTGGTGTCGGCGGTGATGCAGCGGGAGCAGGAGGCCAACGTGGTGGTGGTGGACTGGATCCCCATGGCTCAGCAGCTCTACCCCGACGCCGTCAACCACACGCACAGCGTCGGCCTCGACATCGCCGTCATGATCAACTGGCTTCAGGTGTGTAGTCGTACGAACCCGCATTCTTTCCTCTTGCTGTTGCTGAAACGGAAGCCTTTCATCAATTTCTACAATTGGACTCTTTCTACCAAGTCCCTCTACTGAAAGAATCACTGTCGCCTGCTTATTTATTTCTTTTTTGTCTCAAGACGAACAGGATCTCAGTATGTGGGGCGGACAGGTGTGGATTTGAGTTATTTCATAGAGGCTCACATGTGAGCTAAGCATTTCACCATCAGACTTTTAGGGATTGATGCGAAATCAACTGAGTTTAAGGGCCTAAACCTCACCTTTTAATGCTTTAGTCTTGCAGAGCGTGGTATTGGCTGTCCCTTTAGAGGGGTTCTACATCCCTTTCTGCCATGTGCTCGGTGCTGCTTGCTATGCATGAGATCGCTTTGACATTGCAGCTTGACTTTTTTTTTTTTTTTTTTTTTTCCCAGCCAAGCTTAAGGATTATATTAGCACATCTCCGAGTAAACTCGAGTGTGTGTTCGGCAGAACAATTAGGCCAGTGTACAAGCCGTGGGCGGGGAGGGATTCGGGCGTCCCGCCATGCCCGTGTAAACGCGGGCAGTGTGTTTCTGAGATGAGCTGAGACGGATGATGAAGAGGGCCGGGAGTCGCCTCTGCCCGGGTCCCACTGAGCCCGGCTCAGCTGCGGACTCCGGTCATCCCGGATGAAACCCAGGAAGCAGTTGCTCAATGGCTTCTTCTTTTTCCCCTTTCAACAGGATGAGCTGCAGCTGCCACTTGAGAACGTGCACCTGATTGGCTACAGTCTAGGCGCCCACGTAGCCGGCTACGCGGGAACTTTTGTGGAAGGGACGATCGGCAGAATCACAGGTAAGCCGACTTCACAATGACCACCCCTTACCCGTCCAATGTGGGTGTTGCCTCATTTGCCTGACACCTTCATGACATCCCGTAGGTCTAGATCCCGCGGGGCCGATGTTCGAGGGCGTGGAGGAGGAGAAGCGCCTCTCCCCGGATGACGCCGACTTCGTGGACGTTCTGCACACGTACACCCGGGAGGCTCTGGGCGTGAGCATCGGGATCCAGCAGCCGATCGGGGATGTGGACATCTACCCCAACGGAGGCGAGGTGCAGCCCGGCTGCGGGCTCGGCGACGTGCTGGCTGTGGCAGGAAGTGAGTACCCGCCTCGTCCACCCCCCAAACCTTTCCCGTCTCGTCGAGCCGCCTTTTGACCGAGTGCTTTAATCCCCTTAGATTTCATGGAGGTGATGAAGTGCGAGCACGAGCGGGCCGTGCACCTGTTCGTGGACTCGCTGATGAACAAGGAGCACGTGAGCTTCGCCTTCCAGTGCACCGGCCCCGACCGCTTCAAGAAGGGCATCTGCCTCAGCTGCCGCAAGAACCGCTGCAACAACATTGGCTACAACGCCAGGAAGATGCGCAAGAGGCGCAACAGCAAGATGTACCTGAAGACCAGAGCCGACACTCCCTTTGGAGGTAAGCCCGGATATGGAGATATGGAATGAATGCGCTCTTATCTCTGCTAAGTGATAAGCCACCATTAGAACCCTTTTTATCACCTTTGTTTTTATGAGACACGTGAGTTACTACTACACCCACTACCAGCGGATTAAACATTAAAAGTGCTTTGTTTTTTTTTTTTTTTTTTTTCTTCTCCTAGGCTACCACTACCAGATGAAAATGCACATTTTTAACAGGAAGCAGTCGGACAACGCAGACCCCACCTTCTACGTCAAGCTGTACGGCGCCCACAACGACACGGCAAAAATGCTCGTTGTGTAAGTTCTAAGTTCTTACTTGGTCCCTCCCAACAAGTCTCTTCTCAGGGCCCCTTGTCATGACGTTGCATGAGTAGAAAAAAAAAAAAAAAAAAACCTGGCCGGCCTCCTCTGCTCGACCCGGCAGCTAACCCTTTGCGCCGGGCAGATAAGCACTAAAAAAAGCAGCAGTGTAAATCTGGAATCTGAACCAGTGTCCTGCTGGCGCTGACCTTTCCAGAGTGTCTTGTCACATGGATTTGCGGCGCACGACCAGCTCCAGTTTGCGTAGCTCAAGCTTCTATTAGCGTAACGGCATTGCATAGCAAGGTGCCATCCATCCAGAGCGGCTTCAGAATGAGATTTCCTTTGTCTTTCTGCCCCTGCTCGGGTTTTTTACCGATGCAGGACCGAAATGCCTGCCTCCAGTTCAAAATGACCTTTTTTAAAAACTCATCCCGGCTTTCTTCTGTTTCGTGCAGCCATGACGACGTGATCGGCCTGAACCTGACGAACACCTTCCTGGTCTTCACCGACGCGGACATCGGCGACCTGCTGAAAATCAGCCTGACCTGGGAGGGAGAGTCGGAATCGTGGAACTCTGTCTGGAAGACCTTCAAGAAGTCCCTGTGGGCCTGGAACGCCAAGCCCCCCAAGCCTGTGCTGGAGGTCCGGCGGATCCGCGTGAAGGCTGGAGAGACGCAGAAGAAGTGAGCTCCACATTTCCGCTTGATAAAAACTCCGGTTTCGTCACCGTGGGCAAAATCTAAATGTCCTTTTTTTGTGGTTTCAGGTTTACTTTCTGTGCGCAAGACCCGTCAAAAACCGAGATCTCGCCTGGGGAGTCCTTAACCTTCGTCAAATGTCGTGATGGCTGGGAAGTCAAACCAAGAAAACGGTACTTGAACTCAGAAGATTTGTAGCTTTTTTTTGAGCGCCATTGAATCTGTAAATGTTGTGCAGGGTGTAATTCTGCTGGTCTTTGCTCCACAGGCTGCTCATGTAACAAAGTGGCGCGGCCAGTGACCAATGCACCGACACCACGGGGGACCCAACACGGAGAAGCTCCGCCTTCTCGTCATTTGAGCACTTTTTTTCTTTGGAGGATTGATCTGCATTTTTTTTCAGGGGGGTGGGGGGGGTTACAGGTCACAGACCCCTTATTGTTTCCAATGGCCTCAAATTGAGGACTAAAGGGGTTTGTGTGGGATAAAGGGTGGCTGCAAAGTGATGCGCAGGCTGGTTAATGGTGGCAGTCCTATATGTGCTGAGATTGTTCGTAAAGTTGCAGACGGTTCGTTGTTTGTTTGTTTTTTTTGTTTCTGTGTGAAGTAGAATACAAATCTGTGCCAGTGAACTGAGACGGTTGTAGGAGAAGTAGCCTTATTGTACATTTTTAAATATTTTTATTTATGGAAAAGAATTGAAGCACTGCAAGACCAATGTTATTTATCAGAACACATCCCAGAGAAAAGCACATGTTGACTTTCTTGCAAATGCAGTATTTTTGGTGTGTGTCTGTGTTTCGAAGTGTGTATGTGACCAAGACGTTTGCCTTTTCTGCTGAGAGATTACAACACACTGTATAATTTAAGATGATCCGTTACATAATGCTAAGAGATTCTGTGCATAGTGTTACAATGTCTTTATAACTTTTGGGATGTGTCTGTACATAATGTAAATAACCTTTTTTTTTTCTTTTTTGTTTGTTTGAAAATAAATTCATCTGTTTGTAGAAGTTGTTTCCTGCACATTATTTTAAGTAATGGCTGTACAGTGGTTGTCCGATTTACTCGTGCTCTTGCTGGTAAACTAAGATGAACATGTGACAGTTTGGATATCTTCTCTAGTAATCTCTTAAATCCTACAAGTCAGACTTGAATTCATTTCCAGTTGGTACAAATCACTCTGCACTTTTGGGGAAAGGTGATCCTTCACCCTGCAACCTTTTGGATGAGGTTTCAAACTTTAAAGACCTAAATGCTTGTGTTGCCCAAAATCCAAACATCTCAAAGACTGGTTGCACTTCTAATCAACATTGGTAATGGAAGTTGTTTTACATCAATCTAGTCCTGAGCATAAGCTTGACGCCACTCGTACAGCTTGTATGCAAAGTAGCAGCTCTTTGTAAAAAATAAATTAAATAAAAAAAAAAAGTCAAGGCATCCTATAGTACAGCTGCCACAGTGGGTGGTGGCAATGAGGTGGACTATACTGTATCATTTAAGATGCACCTACTATTTGACCTCAATTGTACCTGGACAGGTCTTTACTGTGCAGCCAAAGGGGTATTGACAGAACTGTTATCATGGATCAGTCTAGAATTCCAGGGGTGAAGTTCAGGATGGTGCTCGTTTTCTGATGGAGGGAAAGATGTGATTAATTTAATTTGCATGCTCAGAGATCAAGGCAACATAGAGGGACTTTGAGCAGCAATGGGAGCTTCAGAAAGGGGAGGCAAATTCCCTCTTTTAGTCAGGATGAGGCTTTTTAGGTGTAATTATGTAGAAAGTGGAACAGTCTTTCTCCATAGTCTCAAACACCTTTTTTGTGTCAATTGCTGTGGCGCATCAGCTTAAGTTTCGCTTTCAAAAGAGGATGGCAGTTTCATGGAGATGTTCCTTTTTCACATGCCTGTTCATGTTCCTCATAAATAAATGCCAAAATCCAGGGGAACTCCAGCCTGTAAAACGGAATACCTCATTGCAAAAAAGCCAGCAGGGTTTGTTTGGAAATGTGTCAACACTTTAAATTCGATCTTTTTTTGTCTTTAAATGGAACAATTTATTGATGGAACATCTGTTTGAAAGAATTTGCAACTCTTCCACTGCATCTCAAAGAGCAAACACAGCACCCCTGTGGAGGAGTTCTGGATCCACACTCATGCCACAAAGTATAATTTGCAGATGTGGTCAGTTGCATTCTCTCCACAGCCATCCGGCTATGTAACGTGAGCTTGGAAATGCCTTCTGCTCTTAATCTAGCTATGTTTGCAGAACATGCTTAAAATCCCAGTGTGGGAAAAACACTGTTTTTGTTTTGGCAAAATAACGTAGTGCCCACATGTCCCCCTGAAGGCGAATACCTTCTTCCAAAAGACTGCATTTTGAATTTTGGCTTCCTTCCAAACGACATTAAAAACAAAGATAAAGCCTGCGTGTCAACGGTTGCATCCGTTTATCCCAGAAAAAGTTTATCACGTTGGATTGCTTTTTATTCAAGTATTTCCACCATAAACTATATCGGAGGATCATTATCTTTCGCTGGCTATTGATTATAGACCAAAGGTTATGGGGTCATAGAGCAATGTTAGCTTTTCATTGTGTCTCAATTGAGATATTTCTAATTTCTTGACCCACTACAATAAACTTTAGGCCACTAACTTGTGTCCTCACATCTTTTCTGATTTATTTGTTTTTAAACCTTTATGAACTTAATCAATCTCAAGTAAGAGCTTTGCGCTGTTGTTATGAGGGAAGAGGCCCAATCCCACAGCCAGACTCAGCCAGAGGCCACATGCCTTAAGATCTCTGTTTATTGTTTCTTTTGCCAGTAGATGCCATGTTTGTTCACAGGAGGCCATAATTACATCGTCATCCGGTCCCCAAAGCGAAATTATACGTTTGAACAGCGTTGGAGACAAACCTGTCCTACATTTGCAGTCCATCTGCAAATTCCCGTTTGCATGTCCTGTGATGAAAGAGAAACGTTTGCAAATCTAAATGCGGATGTCTTAATGCTTCCAGCTGGGCTGCTGCTACACACCACAAACAGGCCTGTGCTGCTGCTCAGTCCAGAGCCATGTGTCCTGCGGATCAAACGATTGGGCTGCCGACACTGTCACATGTTAGGATGTTGGCTTAATCGCAGCCGCGGGGGCCCCATGAATCAAGGGCAGAGAAAGATTTTGGGGGGGGGGTGGGAGGGATGGGAGAGGTCACCTGACCGATATCCCAGTTAAAGACCAACCTCTTTAAAGATGTGTCATGACGTCAGCGATCAGAGGGAGATAGACCTCCCAACATCCCCTCTATTTACTACGTGATGTCAGCTGAGTGGTTTCAGCATGTCAGTCTGGCAGGAGTTGAAAGCACTGAGGTCGCACGAGCTCGTTTAGTTTCCACATAAGATGGCCTTTGAATTTTCCACAAGGCAGGGCGGATATTGGACCTAAGAATTGTAAGTTAACTCAGGATGGGATGCCGTGTTAAAGTTCAAAGAGGTACAGGGCCACACGTGAAATCATAAAGATAGAACATCAATTCTTGGTCAGAAGAAGTTCAAATTATTATTATGTTATCTTCCAAAATATAGATCTACAGTGCCTGAAAGCAAAAATGTAGAGAAAAAAGTATCTTGTGCTCAATAGAAACGTTCATTTTTTTCCCCATGTGCCTTTAGGTGCCATAATGAGTACACAAACAGAAAATGTCCAATTAATATTTTACTGAAAGTTATGCACCACACTAATGATTATCTTTCACTATTTACTAATATTCATGTTTCCGCTGCTGAATTTTCTAAATAGCAGACCACAAATTCAAACATAATGCTGGTGAGAGAGTGTCTGTGGTTTCTCAAAAACTGCTTTCTTATTCTGATAAATAACGTAGCAGAATAAGACAATGCTCATTCACAACATTAAGCATGATCCACCATTAAAAAAAAAAAATACTGCTTGTTCTCACAGCATTCTGACTTAAGTTTTAATTTTCTCTTTACTGTCATTCAAGGGTGCTGATGAACTGAAACTCTGAGGAAAACAGAAATGCTAACCTGCTGCAAATGGAAGAGAGACAAAACAAGGGGATTCCCAGAATCAGATTGGTTCTGTGTAATGTCTGAGCCAATGTCATGGAAAGTTGTGCCCAATATATCCATGTCCTTATTTATTGTTTTGGCCGTGGACACTTCCACCAAAGGAGGCTGTGATGTCAATGAGAACAGAAAAGAACAGAGCTCACATGCTGGAGAATGGGGATGTTATTTGGGAGGTCAGCTTTGAGTACAGTTGTCAACCTATCATACGTCAGGACGAATGTCCAATCGGGGGCTGGCTGCATGCTGAGGGGTCTATGTTTATATTTTGCAACTTCACGTTTGTTTACGGGGGGGTTATATTCGCTCTGTCACCTGGCCGCTGTGTAAGTACAGTATTTTTATGAGTTTGACAGGGTGTGCCATTTTCCACGCGAGCCCTCTCCTCCCATTGGCGGACGCCTCAACACTTGACACCACTGTTGTGCTGTCACATTTGTTTGACTCTGCTTCTCCCAGCTGTCTGGAGCGTGGGACCAGTGGTGCGCTGAATGACAGTGAACCTGACCTAGAGGTGTGCGAGGGTGTCGGCAGCTGTCTCGGCCATCAGGTTTTTCTTTTGAAGATGGAACGCCAGAGGTCAAGTACATAATGACAGGGGCTTGTTGTACACGGTGTCTTTGCAGGGCTGAAGGGACAGACAAAGTCAAAAACAAACTAAGTGGGGCCGCAGCGTAGCCTAACGGTTACAGCGGGCGGACCATGTGTGGAGCCCCCCCCCCCCATAAGCGGGCGGCCTGGGCTCGATTCTGACCCATGGCCCTTTCCCGCAGGTCCCCCCCTCTCCATCTCTGCCCCCTTTCCTGTCAAGCTACTGTCATTAAAGGCCACTAGAGCCAACAAAATCTTTGAAAAAAAACAAACTAAGTGATGAAGTAACTTATTTGTTTTTGGTGGGGTCAGTTTTGACCATTGGGTCTGATTTTATTATGTAATAATGAATAATGTAATAATGAATTTAAGCAGTTTGTTCTTTGTGTAAATTAAATTAAAGCATCTCAGGTTTCTACATCCAATGGAGACGGCCCCCCTTTAAATGTTTTCTTGTTGACAGCAGCTGACTTTCCAGCTGAGGATGCTTGAGGACACCGGTGTTGTTTCAAGTCCTATTGGATTTCTTGTTAGTGCACTAAACGGGAAAAGTGGTGTTTATTCAACGGAATTACAACTTATCTACTTAGTCAAACAAATGGGGAGAAGTAAAGGCCAGTCGGGGCCAGAAGCCACTGTCCTGAAGTCCACTTCCTACACAGCTGGACGACTGCCTGTTTCAAACTGCCCACTGCTGCCCTCAGTGGCCCTTTGCTCCAGACAGGGAATTTTATTAGTGGGCCATGTGCAACAGTGACTACATTTTTGCTGTAAAAGTGCTAAAAGAGGCAAAAATGAGAGAATCTGGTCAGCCAGCAGAGGAGGATCAGGCCACAGAGGACCTTGTTAACACAGCCAGTTAGTTGGGAGCCTAAGTCAGCTTTAGTCTGAAACTTCCACTGTATAAAAAAAAGAGTCTGTTTCTCAAGATTCCATTAACTGCTAAATGACTGTAGGAGTTTGATATGGAAGATCTCACAGAGCTTACATGTGGGAAAAAGTACTTCATGTTGTTTCTTCCCTTCCCACTTCAATTGAAACTGCAGCCGATTATTTAGGTTAAAAGCCAACAGACCTCCAGCGTCCATCAGTAAATGCTTCGGAGTCTAACGTTAAGGTGCAGCAGACACCTCTCACTCAGGTTACTCAGTTGCTCAGGAAACCATTGTGAAACCAAAACATCCTCATGGTGTCAAATTGACCCGTTGGACCTCCAGCAGTAGGTACTGGGATGCAAATTTACTAACAAATTAGCTCTCCGACCACAAAAATACTCCTCATGAGTCCCATAAAAGTAATTGGCCTGCTAAACAAAAATTGAGGGTGTGCAGTGATGGAGTTTTTTTCACCTCTGAAAATCTTTAGACCTGTGTCTACACCACTAAACACCTTTGAGACATTTCAATGCTGATTAGATTCATGTCCTGTCCAACTTTCCCGTGGATTATATAGCAAAGATGTCTCTATTTAAGTTTTGTACATGTCCAATGCAGTAGTGACACCGACACTCTACTCAGCTTCATTTTTTTCACTTCAAACTAGTTTGTTGGAAATTGTCTCGGCCATTGTCTTCTATGCTTCATGGAGAATAATAGCCAACACAGGAACCAATACAGAAACCGCTAAACACGGGGTCAGATTTGCCTTTGATGAAAGTCTGTCCGGATGCCTCCAGATGTATCAAAGCCAACTCAAATAATGCTGCTTTATCTGCCACGCCATACTGACAGGATCATCATTTGACCCTTTTTCCCAAAGTCTAGCACACTAGACTTTCACAACGCTCTCAAGCTGTGTTACTGGCTTTCCGGTCTTCACACAGCATCCGTCCCTGTTCGTGTGAATGCTCCATCATTCAGCTTTTTTTTTCGTGGGATGTTCGTTCCAGTAGGTCAGAAGTAGTTTTGAGACTCTAAATCTTGTGGCGCATATTTTCTTACACAGCATTACTAACACATCTCCTGAGGGGGAAAACCATTGTTAAAGAGAAAACAGTGAACTCTGTGATTCCCTCCTCTTGGACACACAGCCCCACACACAGAGCCTGTGATGCTGGTCATTCCATCTGAACTCATTCTATGGTCAGAGAGTAGGCTGAGACTTTCTCGTGGGAATCGGCCAGACGACTGTGGAGAACTCAAAGAAATGCCTTTTAACTGAAAGGCTATAATCTGCTGACAATGGGATTTATGTAATTCTTACATATTGCATTTTTTCGGTTCCCCCTCCGCGGTGAAAGTTTGGAGCTGGCACGTAAATTTGACTCTATTAGCCCGAAATCAGCTTATACATTTACAGTCTCGTATAGTAGTCTGATCATGAGAAAACAGGCCAGCAAATAATTGGAACTCTGGTGTTCTTTGTTTGGCTTGTGATTAATACAAGAAACAAGAAACTACTCTCCTGCAGTTGCCCTTTTCAGTGGTTGTTCTGACAAGTACTGACAATCATAACTAAAGATAGTAAAAGTGGTGTAAAAATCCATAACACTGAGCAAAGATGATTGGAAAAAAACTCATACAAAATCTAGAATGAGGAAACAACAAAAACAGACAACCGAACACTTTATGTGCGGAACATTTACTGATGGAGAGAAATGACTCGAACATAGAAGGTATGGGGCCTGCGAACTATGTGGATATGATAGAACCTGCTGTGAAACACTCGGAACCAGTCTGGATATCAAACTGAGATCAGAAATCAAATGAAAACACATATGAAACCGAGATAAACCTGGAAAAACATAACGCAGAGAACGTTTAACTCTTGCACGAGATGATCACATGCCCACACTCCCCGGAAGCCATGGACAGTCTTTAATATCAGTCACATCTGCACGACATCAGTGGGATTTCAAAGCTCTCCGGTGTCAATGTCGGCAGGACTTGGAAGTTTGATACGTCTCTGCACCATCAGCTTGGTCTTTTATTTTCTATTTAGGTTCTGGATAGGATTCAGATCTAAATGAAAGAACAGCTTAACATGGTTTTGTGTGGTTCGCTAAGACCATAGTTTTCTTTAGAGTAAAAGGACTGGTTGAGTAAAAGATCTATATTTGTATGACAACAGGTTTACCGCCAGACGGCCATGCCGATGATTTAGCAAGAGAAGCTGTCGTCTTATACGTATGGTCCATTTCCTACACAGGTAATGCAGCTTTGCCTGAAGTTGAAAGACCTTAGAGGCCATATTAATCAAAGTTGAAGCGCTGTCAACATTATTTTAGGGTAGAGCGTGAAGAGATGGCTGCAGAACACTGGTTTCTTTGGACAGCAACCACAGACAGCTCCACTTCATCAAGACAGGCAGGCAGAGGCCCAAACAGACAAAGACAATAGAGTTTGGTCATCAATTCTGTGCTCGGATGAGACAGGCCCACAACTGAGAAACTAGTTGTTTACCAGCTTTCTTTTCAGAAAACAATCCCAGTTGTCAGGCAGAGTGATGGCATTCAAACGCCTTGCAACTCGTTTCTGCGGCTCTAAACTGTCAGACAAAGTGAAAAACATCAAAACATCAGGACTGAAAGAGGAAAATCAACCGTGCACAACATCAGACTGAATGCTTTGGCTATGGACTGAAACAGAAAACCTAAAAAGGCAATAAGTCAAATCATGGAGCTTTTCAAGAAACGTTTGAGAGGGACCATTAACAACATTTTGGAGTGTCTCAGCCAGAGATTAGGAATAAGTCTGAGGTAAGGATTAGAGAAACAGAGCGGGGAAGACTGACATCCACAAAGACTCAAATACTTAGAATTCTTTTGTTTCTTATCAGCTGAATATAGCTTTGGCATATATGGCATTTTGTCTATCAGAATCAGAATCTGAATCAGAAATACTTTAATAATCCCAGGGGGAAATTATTTATTATATTATTTAATATATATATTTAATATATATTTAATATACATTATCATTGCAATATGTGGTCTTTCTCGTGGATTCCATTAATGCGCCTGTTTCCTTTTGTCTGTTTTTTTTTGTCTTATTAGCCTGCTCACATGTTTACAATTCCTATTCTGCCTTCATGACTAAATATTGTTACTATGACGGTTTCAAAATTAGTCTTAATCTGCATGTTTTTTTATTAGCATGGAGACAAATTAACTTTAAAGAACACACGTTTCCCAACTGCATTTGAAGGGCTTTATGGAAGGTATTGGGGTCATTGTGCTGTAGTTGTACCAAATCCATGGTGGGTATATGGCTTTGATGTCACATGGTTTGATTCATATGATTTACAGATTGATTTGTACAGTGGATCAAACACAGCTTAGCACAGCCGCAGACAGATCCCACCTCAAAGAGAACTTCACTTTTCATCACAGCTACACTGCCCTGGAGTGGGGATTTACCGTTAATCTTTTAATACCATATTACCAATTTTTTTTTTGCCCCTTAGCGAAGATAACAGGGAGCAGTAAGTTCATCTATGTATTTACTTACCGTAAACCTTTAACAAGATGCCTCAGATAGATCACATGGATCTTATGCTGTCATTTTTTTCAACATGGCTAGAAGTTCTCTTTTTTTATTTTTTACACCTCACGCCATCCGTGAACCATCTTATTCTTTTTGCTCCTATCTGGAAGCTCCATCTTCATTTTAAGCTGTCAAGAATGTACTGTATCTCTTCCCTGCACACGTCCAGACCAGTACCTTTGATAAGCAGGCTGACCCTCGCTATAAGACAATCCTCACCACGAACGCATCATCTAACAGCCGGTTTGTTGTCCTCACCAAATTGTTGCTACTTCTGACGTCTCCTGTTCCTCTCTTGGCACCTTTATAACTTGTCGTCTGTAAATATACAAAGACATGGGGAAATATGTTTTCTCCTCACTAGAGTTCTCCATCAGCATGCTGAAAGGCAAACTTGCACAAACACAATATATTTAACTTCGTTCTCTCTTTACGCCACCTATCCCTTTACAACTTTCTTCTTATTGATGCCTTTATTTTTCTGTTGGTCGCTTTTGGTCTCTCCTCCTCCTTTGTCTCCGGCCACCAGTGGCATAGTTTCCATGGTTTTTCATCACTTGCAGTTTTCCATAGTGAGTCGACACTATCTGTGAGGCTCATTCTTAAAAGCCATGCCTCAGTCAGTCCTGTACTGACTTGTTGTTGCAGAACTTTGTTCAATACAGTTTGGCGGTAGTATCATGCCAAACGTCTTTTTCAATGAAACCCTCAATATTCCTCTGGGATGGTTGTCTTTTGGTATTGGTATAAAATACCATCAATATTTCAGTAAATGTATGTTTTTTTGCTCATCACATAAATCATATGCAGTATATATTCTGCAAACATGTCCGAATTAGAAAACAGGTCAAATAATTCAATTTTTATTTTTAAAATAAAAAACTTTTCTTTTAAAGAAAAAAAAAGCAATTACCTCTGTAAAATTTGTGATGAGATGGTCTCTGTCTTCTAACCAGTGGTCTCATAAGAAATGTAGAAATGTGTTCTGTTGCATCGGAAGAACAATTTTCACAAAGATTCTGATATTTTAAAATAGTTACAATTGGTTCTTGTGTCTAGTAGCAATAAAAAACCTATAAACTAATTCCTCAATGACAGAAAACAATGGCCAAAAAAGGAATCAAAAGCACATTGAACAGCAAATAAAACAAACAAAATGTTTTACTTTGAGAAAAGCACTGATACAACGATGTTAGACATCTTTCGTACAGATGAAAATCTGATCAGATTCACTTTTGTCAAACCATCCGACCCTCCATCTTGTCTCACTAAAGGGGACGATGGTTGCATTTTTTCTTATTTGTTGGCACTCATCTGAATCTCTGACAGTCGGAAATATTTCATTATTCGGTATTCTGATTACAGATCGCAGCTAGTCTGCATCCACCTTCCTAAATAAACTGCTGTGAATATCCAGTTTTATATGTGAACAAACTGGAAAAACAAGTCAGGACTTTGACGTAGGAAAAGCAGGAACTCCTGTCATCACAGAAGCCTGCTCAGAAACTGGTGTTAAATTATGTTATCTTTTTCTCCACTGCTTTGGTATACACTCTGCGATTAGTTTGTAAAAGAAAAAAGGGGAAACATCTTGCTCATCGAAGCAGGGACAATGTGTACAACAATTCCCCTCGGGACGAGGGGATGAACAGACACAACTCTGTCAAACAGAAGGGATTACATAATGTAATTCTTCAAATTCCAAAACATGTTTTCCATATCAAAAACACTTTTACGCAAAAGTCCAGAGTGTCTTAAGACAGTGGTTCTCAAACTCTTTTCAGTGATGTACCCCCTTAAAAATATATTTTTAGTCAAGTACCCCCTGACACAGGCAAAACATTTTTGGAAGAAAAAAGAGGTACAGTGCTGTAAAATCACTGTCTTATTTATTAAAGCCAAACCACTGATCCATACTCCAACCACTGCATGTAGAAAAAAAAAGAACAGAAGTCGGTGACCACCAGGAAGTCATAAAACCTTCAAAACTGAAATATGCTGCTAACGCTGCTAATTTATATTGGTCTCTGTAATGGTACAAAATTGAATATTTACATAACTAACTTAATGCTGAATATAAAATGCAGTGCATGAACACACATTTATATTCTATCGAACTTTTTACAGAATAATTTCTCCCAAGACTTATTATGAGGAGCCTACTGATTTTTAAAATATATTTTGAAAAGCTTCACGTACCCCCTGCAGTACCTCCACGTACCCCCAGGGGTACGCGTACCCCCATTTGAGAACCACTGTCTTAAGATTCTGATGGAGGTTAAGGGTGGCCGGTGTCATTGGTAACAATAAACTCTAGTTTAAGTAATCAAGGGTCTCTGGCTCATCTTTAACTAGGTCATTAATAAATCAAAAAGTTGTGCCATACAGGGAATTTTTTGTTTGGTTAGTTTATTCAGTTTGTTTTGCTCATTTTCTTTAACTCTGCCTACTGTTTTTTTTTACCAATTGATTTTTTTTCCCACTGAGCAAGTATTTTCCATAGCACTTGTGACTCATTGTCTTTAGTGTAACAATAGAAGATGTTCTATTGTTATTGGCCTTTAGAA
Organism: Menidia beryllina; assembly: GCA_013363375.1. NCBI lineage: Eukaryota > Metazoa > Chordata > Actinopteri > Atheriniformes > Atherinopsidae > Menidia > Menidia beryllina. The sequence continues at coordinate 3,237,583 of JABUIW010000071.1, read as the reverse complement.
ACAAATTTTGGGCAATTGAAATGTACTCAACCTTTTTCTTCTGTGGTATTTTCGGTAACCTTATCCGATTAAAATGACAAAAGCAGATTGCATGTTATAACCAAAGAGATCAACTCTAAAGAAAACAATGGCTTATTGTGAGGGGGGAGCTTCCCTCCTCTCTGACATATGGGAATGGACCACCTGAGCTCTGCTGTTTATTTTGGTTTTCAGTGGGAATCCATGTTGAGTAAGGAACAGAAACACCTGTGTCTTGGTTTGGCATGGATTATGCAACGGTTGATGTCACATGAGTGCTCCCACCTCAAATTACGCTTGCAGGGGGACATCTAAAAGCGCTGCTTCAAACCTAGCTACGGCCCCTCCATAGAGGAAAAGATGATCTTAAACGATGTACTTCCTCGTCCAGAGCAAACACAGACATAGTTGTGAGCAAAACAGACGTAGGGATCAGGGATTTAGCCCAGGATTGTGTATTTTGTGAATGAATGGGTCGCATACAATGGAATGGTGGGCAAGCAAAAGAGGCACAACGAAAAGAGCTTTAGAAAGAAACTGTCTGACTGGTGCACACCAACAAATGGTAACCACTTCCTTCTCTGGGGGGTTGGTTGTTACTCATGAAATTGTATATTTCAAAAAGAATGAAAAGGATCTGAGAAACTGAAAGAGGCGGGAGGGGGGGGGGTTGCCCACATGTTTGGATTGGCTCAGGGCATGATGCCTGATTCTTAGGAAGATTTTGATTGGCTGAGGGGTATGGCCTCACCTTAAAGGAGGGTTACTCTAGTTCATTGACACCAAGATTTGAGTAAGCGTGTTGGCGTGGCTGCAAACCAGACATGCACTACGAAGAAATACCTTTCTCATAAGCAGTAGTCATTACAGCATGTGCGGACATCCCTCCATGCATTCCTGCCCTTTTAGTCACTTCTTTAAAGCTGTCTTTGTTTTTGACACAATAAAGCCACTTCCACATTTTCTACTAAAAATCAGAAAAGCCCCTTATTGGTTTGTTATGACTCGCTGAAGATCCACGCTCCTATTACTCACCGGATACAGCATAAATCCGCAAACATTTAAGCAATTAAATCGATAAACTGTGGTTTTTCCCTCTCAACGGTGTCTTACATGTTTAAATGTGACAAGCTGTTTCTAGTGGAATCGGCGGGGGTAGGAATCACTCGGCAAACATCACTGAAGGACCATAAAATCAGCATGAAAGATATTTTCATTTGTAGGCATGTACACATCCCTACTTTGTGTAGCAGCGCCAACTCCCTCTTGCCAATTTGAACCTTAACCATGACCCCTTCCTCATTCTCCTGCTCCGAACCCTTTAACTAATCCTAACCCTAACAGTGACACTGTGCTGCTTTTGAACGTCAGCCACCGAATGCATGGCACTTGCCGAAACAAAGGGACTTTTGTGGCTAATCCAGTTTGAGTGCTTGGTGAAAAAGTGGAAATAATGATTTATTTCCCAAAATATCTATACTTCTGCCTCCAAATATATTCAGTAGTACTTTGTAACATGAGCGAAGAACCCTCACAGAAACTCTGAGTCAAAGTTTCTTTCTTCCTTTCATTATCAGTTCTAGTTACCATCTGTGTACTTCTAGTTATAACGGATAACAGCCCACAGACTGTTGAACCTTGTATTAGAATTTTCTATCTACAAAACTAACTTTATATGAGCTTTCCTCCATTCGCTGTCGCACTCTCTGTTGCTGAGTGCCAGCATATTCCACTAAGCTGCTTTTGAGCCGGGCTCAGACCCCGCGTCTCCTGCCGTCCGGTTTGACCTCAGCTGATGCTGCTGTCAGCAGCCAGACAGGAACAACTCTCCCTCAGTAAGCCCCGGACCCACGCCACTTCTCTGATTTTTGAATTCTCACGCCATTACGTCATGTTCCTGGTCAGGTAGAACGGTTGAGTGGTCACGCCCTTACCTGTGCTTTCACACTGACTCAGTTTCGTAGGACTGACTCTGGTTCAGTCATGACCAAAGAGGATTTATATTGCAGCGTTATTTATTTCTCAATTGATTGTTGATCAGGTTGTGTAAAGTGAATCTATGGTCTAGAAAGGCACCAAAACTTTGTCTTTTTTTAACACAAAGTTCATAATCCCTTAAGTAAAAAAAGTGCTTTTCAGGCAGAAAAAAACTTACTTTGAATGCTAAATGTGGGGGATTTGCATACATCTAACAGCACAAATCGCACGTTGCAGGGGCTGAATGGCCCTCCCTGTGCCGGACTGTTTCCTCAATCCTGCTTCAGCCTGCTATTGCTGGATTTCTGACTATTTTCAGATTTTAGCTTGAGTGCACTCCTCAGGCGCAGTCTTCCACCATTCTAATTTATGCCTTCTCTGCTCTGTTATAGCATCTGTTGAGACTGTTCAAGATGGGGAACATGATCAAGATTCAAAACTCCTTCTGCTTTACTTTTGTATAAAGTCCTACGTTAAACTTTAAACTACAATGCTAACTTCATAGTGGTTAAAGCTAGCTATTGAAATTGCTGGCACAAGATTAGACAGTTCCCCCGTACAGCAACGTTAAAACTTATGGTTTCAACAAAAGGAATAATGGAAGACTTTCAGATGAGGTTTGGGGAAAACATTTTAGGGGTTAGGATTAGTAAGCCTGAGAATGAGCCAGAGAAATGATCCCAGTACAAATGTGTCATTTATTCATATCCCAGGTAAAGGAAATCACCTCGCTGGGTTCTAATTGACAAAGCTCCCAGAGGATCTCTGTCAAAAACATCCCAGATATCCGGCTGTGATGGATATTTATCTTCTTGGGCTGGGCCAGCCCCGTACAGTAGGAAGGCTGGACGCATCCGAGTCTTACTGGCCAGTAGCCTCTGACGTGATCAGGCCAGCTCCAAATCCTTGCAGGTTCCACTGAGATGTGATAATACCTGTGTGTGCGTGAGTGTTGTCGTTGAAGATGTGTATCTAATGTCTCATAGAAAGAAGAGGAATTTGAGAGTACAACCGTAGTCATAACATGAGTTCAGTCTCTGAGTATAATTCTTAAAATGAAGAAAACCCTTTTTAATTCACATAAATTTCAGTAGCAATAAAGCACAACTCTACAATTAGTAAATCTAAGCCAATTCAAACGCTGATTTTCATTCTTTTACTTGTTTGATTGCGTCAGCAGACACATCAAAAACCAGTAATATGCTGGTTTAATACAAAGCATACCAGACGAACCATTTAAGCTCCTTTAGCTTAAGTGCATCCTCTCTGAGGCTGGGGCGGCGAGAACTGTGGCAGCCCAAACTAACGACTTGGTAGGCTTGAAAGCGCGTTGGTTGGGGTCAGGTTGGTGATTCAGGGATTAATAGCTCGGAATGCAGTGTTTTAGGTGGTCCTGTGACAATTACTACGGAGACAATTACTACCTGTGGTGAAAGCTGTTCAGTTTTGAATAACATTCACAGGAAAAATTCAATAATCCTTTATTGTCCCCACGTGGATTTACCCATCTCCCCCGGAAACCTCCAAGAATTATGTCATAAGATCTGCTGGAGAAGTTTAACTCTAATGTCCGATAAGGCAGTGCTGGAGGAGGAATGACACGAAGGAGAATTTTTAAAGAATGATGACATGGCTGATTGGCTACAAAGGCGATCGAGGAGGCCACTGGAAGTTAGTTAGAATTTCAAGTGGAAAATGTGGCATTTTTAAAGATCAGGGAGAAAATATACTGTATCTCCTGAGCTGTATCGTGACCTCCAGTGTATCAAACATCATAAGGTGTCCACAGTGTCCTCCCACCGATTGTGAAAATGTAACCACCTAGCTCAAAGAACAGAGTGCAATATTAGTCTTCACAAGAAAAGAGATCTGTCATGATTAATATCCTGCTAGATCCCCCATATGTTGTCACCACAGGAAACAGGGATTCTCGTAAGCTGACTCTCGAGCAATGCGTTTGGTTTGCAGCTGTCAGTACAGGTTGAGCATTTCAACACTAACAGTAAAATAAGATTGCTTTTCTTGCCTGCAGCCATGATCTCAGTGACTGCCATCTATTAACAAAACTGTGTGTGAGCACCCAGGATGAGTGTGTAGGCGTAAAAGAAAAAAACCTGCCTCTAAAAGTCATGCTGCATTATCAAGTTTAGATGTCTTTGGAGCTTAAGTTTTGTGTCCTGTTCAGCATTATGGCAGCCGAACTGAAATCTGAGTACCGTGCTGTGTTTCTACTACATTTTAATGAACCCATTTGTCAATTATTTTCATTGCATTGCTATATTCTCTTTATGCTCAACAGGTTTTGTTTGAAGAGCCTAACCGTGTGAAGAAGCATGTCTGCATACCGCCCTACAGTACTCACCCATCAAACACACCCATGTGTTAAGATCAGAAGGTGGGAAGGGTGAAGAACATTTGATGTCTGTTCACTGGAGTTCCTTTCAAGCTGTGGAACTTTTACAGAGCAGATGGGGAACACATGAGCCGCGAGCCATCCACCTGTCTGTATGAACGAGGCATGTTCTTGTTGTGTGCGAACACAACTCGTGCCGTTCTGAACACAAACAGACGATACTCCTAATGGCAAGGGCAAACTGCTGTCCCATGTACAGTCCGTTTTAGTTGGACTGTTGCATACTTGCAATTTGTGACATTTCCCTTCAAGTGCAGGTGACATGAAGCTCTTTTAAAAGAAAGGCAACTTGACAAACCATCCTGACGCACGCAGATGCTTAAGCTCTCATTTAAAGTACAGGTTCAGCCCCCGTCCGTACCAAATTGCAAGCTATTGCTGGGAGTACTTTAGAATGATCTAAATATTTTTTAAAAGGTTTCCAGACATGGTTGTTGTCTGAATAAAGAAAACACATATTTTACTGGTCTGAGTTGCCAGTTTATGACCATTTTCTTGGCAGAAATTGAAATTCAAGTTGTTAAGGTTGCTCCAGATTCCACGCTTTAAGTGTCATAAAGGAGAACAGAGACACTCAGTTAAGTTTGGAATGTCTGCCTGTTACTTCATCTCTATTACATGCAGGTCAACACTAAGATGCAAACATACGCAGAAGGGGCTTAATACTAATGCTTGCACTTTGAGCTACAGGCACTTGCATAAGAACTGTTATAAGTAACAGAGGCATTTCACTGTAATGACATAGTGAACAGAGTGTGTGTGCACCTATCCAAAGAAATCACTTGACATTTTGAATTTTGTTGGGTGCTAAAGGATGGATTACGGGGCATTATCCTCTGCTTTGTCCATGTATGATATTAGGACCACCGCAAAGCCACTCAACATCTTTAGTTCTCCTCGGCGAACACAAAACACACACAAATGAGTGAGAGGAAACAAAAAGCCTTAAAAAAATGGCTACAGCACCACTGACAACAATGTCTCGTTTACTCGGGACAAGTGCTGTGCTACCAACAGAAACAAAGTTGAACTATTAAAACAGACAGTTTTGTTCCCAACACTGTTAATAATGCATTAAGCTAATATGCACAGCAGAAAGGAATGTGCTCATCAGGTCACAGTGTCCAGAAATGTTGGCTTGCTGTCACGCCTTTGTTCTCTGGGGCTAAAAAAACTTGACCACAGACCAGGAATCCCAGGAGACGGCGAGTTATCACAACGAGTGTACGTGTGTCGGGCTGCTCAGCTATCTGAAAGAATGACCCGGTATCACGCCACACTGTCTGTTGGTCTTGCCCCTATGAAAAGCCCCAATGACAACGGTCAGCCAGCATGAGACCAACAACAAATACACACAAGCTGCTGTCAGCTAATGCGTGTCACGCCATTCCCCACCAACAGGAAGTGTCCCGAAAAAGCCTATTTCTGGATTTTATACGTAAGATCACCATTTCCTTTTTCCGCTGTGACTCAGCCTAATTACTGTGAGTTTTCTTGTTTTCTGACTGTTCAGTCAGTAGGAATAAGAGACTTTTTTCTTTGACGCGTTTCATACATTTTGTCATTTCACTATTTTTTTTGGCCCTCTTTGTTCAACTCCCATAAATTTACTCTGCCTATAACCACATTTACAGACAATAATGTCACCATTGTTCCCAAGTCACCTCAGACAATGCTCTCTAGACAGATAATCCCTGCAAAATTCTAACACTGTCAGAAACAATCAGTGTTAGGATGTCTGCATGGAGAATTTTCTTTTTTCTCTTGAAACCCGGATGTCTGACGTCTTGAAGATGATTGAAACAACGTCACTATTTCTGTAGGAATTGTTATAAGAGCCTTGATAGGGATTTCAAAGTTTCGATTTTGTGTTCTAAAAAAAGGGCTTACGTTTTAATCATGAGCACATGAAGTGGATCTCATTTAGCCACATTACCTCTTGGCTTTACAGTAGTGGGAATCAGAGTGAGAGAAATCCAGAAGCTTCATCCTAATGCAGGAATGCGTGAAAACGCTGTGAGGTGAGACCACACAAAAACAGAAATAAAAGAGAACTGTTAAATGTTACTTAAGGGGAAGAAATTGTGGAAGCAGTCAACCACAAGTGAGGTTTAATGAGAAAGATCCATTCCATAATCTGTACTGATATCAGCTTCCTATCCCTGATATCTTGTATGATCATTGGCCTCTTCCCTCTCAAACTGATGGTCATCCTACAGGTTCTTTCTTGGCTTGTTGATATGTGATATGCCTGCACACTTCTGACATTTGACACCTGTTAGACTCCACATAGGGGCTCCTCTCAGTTTGTTCCATCTCAGAGTGACACAGGATTGAGTCTTTAAATATACATTCCCTGTGTCTTCAAAGGGATGCTTCCTGCTTCTGTAAAAGTAGCAGTTTGCAAGTCTACTTTTTCATTTGAAAGGCTAAGACGCGTTTCTAATATCCTAAAGCCACATTTTGAAATAGGACATTTAGGTATCATAAAAATGGGCCAATTTTTGTCTGAGGCCACCATTTGTGTACCTGAAGACATCCAGTACCAAAATGATCCATCCATTCATTCAGCCATTGATCCCAATGGGGGAGAGGGTCTCATTCTGCACTGGCTGCATTCTCAGGCTTTATAAAGAGTAGAAAATCACAGGTAAAATCAAAGAACATCAAGAAGGTAAGTTTAAGTAATACTTCCTTGGTTACGTCACTCCAGTCAAGATCTGATGATACGCCAAGCCTATTCTAGGGAAATGAGTTACTTAGAGGGCAATTTCTGCAGAACACTACTCTCCTGGAGTTGAATGACAAATCCACATTTCAACACAGAGTCCTGCCTAAGCCAGAAGGGCATAGATTTCCTTTCTGTTTTTTTCTACTAACCTCTATTACCGGGTCATGTGGAGTTGTGAGCATGAGAAACACCTGCAAGGCTTATGATAAACCTTATTTGGGATCCTTCCATTTACAGAGAAATGCAGCGCCTTTTTTTGAAGCATAATGATATAATTTTCAGAATCAGAATCTGCCCGTTGAGCTGTCTCCAATAAGGACTCTTGAATAACTGAGGTACAAATCCCTGAAATGTCAAATCTGACGTGGCAAAAGATTCTTAAAATCCACCGTGACATTTCAGTGTGTCAATGTGTAAAATTCCAAAGCTGCAAGAAACGTCCAGAATATGTCACAACAAGTTTACTTCCCACGTTAAATAGTTTCCTTTGTGTTTGGGTTTTGCAATGGTTTTACAGGAGATTAGGTCTGTCGTTAATCTCTTTTTATTTCCAGCAAAATGCCTGTGTTTGTCCCTCCAAAAATGCATGTTTTCACTTAACGAGGGTATTTTGGGATCTGTTATGAAGATAAACTTTCAAATAGGCCTGTCTCATTCATGACATAGGCCATAGATGGGGCCTATGACAGCGGACAATGGGCCAGAGGCAGGGTACACCCGGGGCAGGCCACCAGCCTATCGCAGGGCCACACAGAGACAAACCACCACACACACTCTGAGTCCCACTCCTAGGGTCCATTTGGAGTGTCCAATTAACCTAACATGCATGTCTTTGGATGGAAAAAAAAGAGTCCTGGTCCCTAGAGACTTGAACCAGGAACCCTCTTGCCGTGAGGTGCTGACAGTGCTGACCACCACCCCTAAGTGCCGCGGTGTGTGAGGCATTTTAATTGAAATGCTGAGCCAGAGAGAGGCTCCTTTCTGTTGGCGGGGGTCACATACTGTAAATGTCAGCATGCCAGAGACAGAGCTGGGTCTGTCAGGTGTCGGGGCTGTCTCTAAGTCTTTACCGGGACAGTGCAGATCAAAGGGTACAGTGTTGAGGCCATTAACTTCCTACATCTTCACTCTTTAGGCTATTCTGTGGGTTCCCATGGTGCTTTGTGAGGAATCTAGATGCTGGAGAAAGAAAAATCTAGCGTGAAATACGTCTCTACGAGGCACTTGTGTGGCCAAGCTTGAATAGTTCTGTGAAAAGGAAGGCAAGTATTTTTACTGGAATTGTACTCTAACATTTAGGTGAGAAAAAAAGGATAAATAAATACAATGCACCCGCTTACCTCAGTTCGACAGTGAACGTTTTTGTGCTCCAGTCCCATGGTATTTGATACTGGTGCATGTTGTGAAAAGAATTATCTTAGCTGGACGCTGCACCCAGTGAAGTGGAAAGCAAACAAGAGGATCAGAATTACCCAAACCAAGCTTTGGGTATGCCTTTTTTTTCACTTGAAGGAGATGTGTGTAAGCGGAATACTTCAAAACTGGAGAGAAAATATGGTTTCTTAGCTGGCTTTGTGAGAGGACTGTGTCGAAATCAGCCCACTTATCATGTATTACTTGCTACAGCTAAAAATGTTTACATGACAGCTGAAAAAAGAGCTACTGTGTTAATCTAGTCAAATCTCTTTTAAAATACAGGTAATACAGGTAAAATACATTTTGAATTGAACATTTTATGTCCAAAATCAAGCCTCCAAAACCAGTTGTTCAAACGGTGTGGATGCTCCACTTGTGCCCCAAGGTTCCATGTTTTTGTAAGAACAACCAAATGTTACTGTTTTTTTCTGCTTATTTTTCCATTTAAACATTAAAAGTAAGAAGCAGTGCAACATTTTGAGCTCACAGTTCTCCGAGTTGCATCGTAAGACAAACTGCGCTGGATGGGAGATTATTGATCAGACTGCGGACAGTTGTGCGGAGCTTGTCATACGTCCATCTCTGGTTGTCTCAGCATGAAGTGATGAGTTGGGGATGAGTCAAAACTAGAAACAGACAAGTTGCACATCCAGAGCTCTTTTCCCACAGAGTCAAGAGACTGAACTGTCAAGCAACTCATCCAACTTCCCGTCTTGTTAGTATTAGCTGCTGCTACCGGTACATTTGTAGAGCACAAGCATTCTGATTGTTACTGTAATGTTCCAACATAAATTATTTTCCTCCCTTTGCTTCACGGTTTGCTAATACTATTGATTTCTCTCTGTCTTCAAGCTTCATAAGTGCACTTCCTTCAACTTTAACATTTTGCCAGTTGTCAGAATACTTGGAATAATTTGTTACTTGGGCAGCTCTTGGTTGTAATGAGGCTGTTTTTGCTCTTTTTACCTCTTCTTCTTAATCTTCCAGTCAACATTTGAGTGTAATTTGGGTAAAAGTTGCAAACAGAAGTGAACATATACAGTACGCAGACATCTGGTCAGTGGGCTGCTGGAGTTTTTCTACAAGCGCAAATGTATTTTTTTCTGTCCCTAAGGTTGCAAATTCAGGCACTTTCATTTGTTTCATCAGCGCTTCGCAGAGCCTGGCACGTGCTTAGGTACGACTGATTGTGAAGCCTTTGACAGCCTTATCCTGTTGGTTGATATTTTTCCCCTGGCCTGTGACAACAAAGACATGGTTACCAATGCAACTCTGTAGCTGCTGTTGTGTAGCTCTATATTTTGATACTCTCTGTGCGTGTGGAACAGGTTGAAGGCCCATTTGACACATCCGTCCCTCCAGTTATCCCCACTTGTGTGACTCTGAGGAAGATCAAACGTGTCTTGGTTTCTCTCTACCAGGCCCCTGAGAAATTCCACATAAAAGAGAGAAATCGTCTAGTATCTGTACATTCAGAAGCGTTACACAGAGTAAAGCCGTTTTGAAACATTTTGCAGTTTGAGAACTGAACGGCTGTCATTTTAGAAATGCAATGTGGGCAACTTTGATGTGAATGGCAGCCTATCCGTAGATGAATGATAAGATGAATCGAAGTTTCATCGTTAAGGTCCAGTCAAGTAAGAACACGTTGCAACCCACATTCAGTGGCTTGTTTACATCCGTCTGTTGCAATGACACTGCTTTATATGGAGTTTCCTCATGTCAGATTTGGAATATTCCAACTAGAGGGCAGTTCTTCACTTCTGTTCACCCAGATAGAGCTGAAAAGACACTCACGGAAACTTGACTCTTATGTGCCTGCTCAGAGCTGGGGCTATATAAAGAAACACCTTTTACAGCCCCTGAACCCCTCAACCTGCACACACACACACTCACACACACACACACACACGTGCACAGACACACGCACGTGCACGTCGCACACACACACGTGCACGTGCTACTTATCGTCTATTTGCTTCGTCAGTCTCCCCATCAACTGCTTTATCTTGCCAAAACCTCTCTTTTTTTCCTCAAGAATGCACTCTTGAGCATCTTCACAGACTTGTTAGCATTCAGCCGCTGCATCTCACAAGAATGGCCACTCTGTTTCTCTCCAATCAATCAGAGGAACCTCTGAAAAACCACATTGCCTCCCCTGCGACAACACCTCCATCTCCGTTGCTCCTCTGGCGTCTGTGGGTCTCCACAGTGTGATTCCGGGCTCTTAGATACCTAGAAAACTAGTGCTTGTGGTCAGTGCCAGTTTCCATGGCTCTCGCTCTGTCAAAGGGATGTTCTTTCTGGGCCTGGTGTGTTTGTGAAGCCCCCGTGAAAAGATGGGTCTGTGTCCAGAGGTCCCGAGAGCAGAATTCCTCTGTGACTATGAATTTGGACTTGGGCTTGCGCAGCACAGCAGGAAGGAGGGAAAGCGGGGGAAAAAAAACATTGAAGCTGCATGTTTGGATCGGTTTAGAACTCAGGGGACTGGGTCACTGAGGGGTTTCAAAGGAAGGAAGTAAACAGGCTTGTGTAAATATAATTACGTCACAAACATATACAAACTATATCGATACAAACACAATTTGTTTACCAGTATCGACTCATATCGAAAGTAGCATGTTTTGAACTCAGAAAAGATTACATGGAATGACCTAAAAGTTAACAAGATCGTAAAATATACTTCCATGTATGTTCAACAAGCATGTTAAAATATTCAAATCTGCATCACCAGCCAAAACGTGTTTGAATCTAATGGAGTTCAGCACAGTTCTCCCTCTTATGAAAACTCAAATGATTGATATCAACATAGATTTTCCTTGCGGCATGAAAAAGACCAAAGTCAACACACAAAGAAAGGAAAAAATGTGGAGTCATTATCGAGAAGTATAGAATAAACAATACGTTTTTAAAAAAAAGAGAAAAGAAAAGAGTTTCTGTGAGACACGAGGAAATGAGTCACATCTAATGTATAACTGAGGACCGTGAAATCTTTCCTTAGTCTTGCGCTTCAAGATTAAAGATAAATCTTGGCTATATATTGTCACCTGTTCGGAATCCATTTACTTACCTTTGTGTTAATGTGCAGAGAAGGCAGAGAAAGATAAACCAGTTTAAGCCCTCCAGCAGAGAAATGAAATAACTCTGCTGGGTGACACAATGAATAAAAAATGTGTAGAGATTAAGAGATTAAGTTTTTAAGGGACTAACTTTAGCTATATTTCTAACGTATTGAACCTTAATAGTGGCTGAAAAGTAAAACAGTCCTCCAGGTAAACAGTTACACAACAGTTAAAAAGTTTTGTATGTACCTTAGTCAACTTATTTGTTTTGGATTGTCTACATATGACTCGTCTCCTGTTTATTCTATTAAATCGTCTTCCTTTTACAAGGTGAAATAGCTGATAATGCACACACTAATAGATATATCTCTGTTAACCAAATATATCCCAAATGACTCATTATGACTCATGAAAATGCAGGGGAAATGTAACACACATAACACACATATCTTACATTCTGTTCTGTAACCAAATTAACTCAATCGTCAGGTGTGCCCTGTGAGGATAAATCTCATGATGATAATAATTAGAATTTACACATAAATTTTCACACAATTGATAGTTTCCCTTTTCTTAATTTTTTATTTTGATTTTATCATGTAAAACCATTATCACCAGTTCTTCCAGTAAGCCCTGAGTGCAATTCTTTGTCACTAGAATGCTCCAGATTTACTGTCACTCAACAGCCCTCACTCTAAACATTTCAATGTAATGAAGCAGATAACTAATAACTTGTCTTGACATTAAGAAACCTGCGAAACCTGTGAAAATTTGCTTAATTTACATTGACAGGAAACTCAGTCATGGTTCTGTGCTGGTCGCATCATATCTCACATTTCCCATCTCAGCCTTTACGCTGGCTCTAAGGTGGAGGCAAATAGCACGTAACTTGTCGCCCTTCAAAAATATGTTATAAGGAAGGGTGTTCCACAAAACTCTGACTCATGCTGCTATGCTAACACAATTCCAGGTTTAATGGTTTCAGGAAATCCAGTGAGGTGGTGAAGCTTTTTTCCTGCTGGGGAGCAGGATCACTTGCAGAGAATAAGACAAGTGTGACATCTTTTCAACATTTGTACACTCTCCCTCATTTGAAGCTGACAGTTACCAATCTCAGCCCCATCACAGTTCCCATTTCAAAGTCGCTTCACACTTATTATTTTAATATCGTAATGCATAAAAATAATACAGAAAATTCCCATTGTGCTGTCAGGTATAAAAGAAAATGATCAACGTATTTAAAAAGTCAGTAGCAGCCAGGTAATATCAAAACAACCGATGAACTGATCCTCAGTCAGCGTGAGCACCTTGTCAAGTGCAGAAGTTTGGAGGTGATTATTTGAAGCATTCAGAGGCATGTTGAGACACTTTCAAGGGATAAAGATGTAAGCAATGATTTTGGGTAAGCTGTTGTTGCCCTTCAGTCTGAGAAGAGCTTTGATGCCCCTTCCAAACCGAAATCAGTTAGAAAGTGAGAGAATACAGACAGAAAAATGGTTGGCCACTGGAAACAAAAAGCTGCTTCTCAGACTTTAGAGGCCTCAATTAGAATGCTAAAGCTCATGATGGTACAATTAAAAAAAGGCTGAAACAGTGAGTTTTGCAGGGATGGGTTGCAGGACAAAAGCCTGATCTCCTAAAATAAACATGGTACTATACTTTAATTTTGCAAAGTTGCATCTGAACAAACCACAAGAGTAGATAGGTTTGGCCATGATTTTGGTCATAGTGCACAACACAGAGTTTGATGAAAGCCAAGCACAGCATATCACCACAAACACCTCCTATCAGCTGTCAAGCATCGTGGTGTAGGGCTGATGATGTGACGTGAGGCTATCTGTCTGACAGTCCAGGCTTTGCCAAAACTGTGCCATGAAATAGGCCAATCATTCCAACCACACCTGCAAATATGCTGGAGTGTACAGCCAAATTATAAGGAGATCACAACACAACAAATAGACAATTCTACCACAGGAGGGCAGTAAAAAAAATCTTCAAAAGCCAAAGAAAGTTGAACAAAAGCATTGGTGAACATAAAAAATAATGTCAATTTCAAGAAATAGAAACAGATCAAATCTGTAAAATCAAGTTCTAGTCATACAATCTGATGCATAATAAGTATACAGTTTAAAAGTGGGCTTTCAAATATTTCACAGCTGCAGGAACAAAAGATTAGTTTCTCTGAAAAAACATAGTGTATTTGATGACCTTCAGAGAACACTGCTATTTTTAGTCTTTACTGTACGACATATAACTGACCCAGCTTTCTAGAACGATTTATTCATCCTGATTCTGTCCTAAGATCCTAACCCCTGAGCAAGGGTTACTTGACGATATAGATTTTGAATCCTTGAGCTAATGTCAAAGGTTTTTTGAGTTTCTGAAGGCGGAATCTAAAAACCTGGTATCAACCAAATGATTTCCTCATGTTCTCATACATGAAAACCCACGCACTGAAAACATGCGTACGTTCTCTCTCACCTCACTGTCTAATGTTCCGCAAAAACAGGAAAATGCTGTGAATTTTTTACCACAGAGCTGAAATTGGGCCCTCCGCTCGTGCTGCCAGCTGAATGCTTGACTTTCACTCTGCGCTCCGTTTCCACTGCGGCTTTGAAAAAAAAAAAAGAAAAAGACACCTGGGACTCCCCACAGTGTGGCAGATGGGGGAACAACCACACACCCACACAGGGTAGAAGGCTCCGCTCCGCGGGGCCAAACACAACAATAACCCTCAGGATGGTCAGCAGCCCGTGCGCTGCCCTGCTTTCCATGAGCGTGCAGTGCTGAATCCAAGGTTTCCATGCTCAGGGCCGAAGAAACACATGTCTGGCTCCTCCGTTTACACAGCTTTGATTTGCTCAGTGGGCTTTAATAAAGTAAAAAGATGTTAGAGTTGAGAGGTTAGTTGCATGTGAAATGGTTATACAGATAATCCTGAATTACGCTACCCAACAATTGAGTACTACTGTGCTGCATTGACATGCAGACATGCTGTGGTTTACAAGCAGAAGATAATAAAAACCAATGTCGGGACTTCTTTTAGGCCTCCGTTGCTCTTGTTTTCAGTCAGATGAATGAAAGATTAAGGTGTCAAATAGACAAACACATCAGATATCAGCCAGATATCTCATGATGTACTGTAGTTGAAGGGGTTTTATCACTTATCACTACTTTCTTTAAAACAAACTTTCAGTAAATATCTTTGCATCTCCATTTTGGTCAATGTTTTAGAAATTCTAAACTATCATTCAACTTTATATCTGCCAGGGAGACTGGAAATTAAAGCTCCAAATGCAGATGATGGGGTTAGTCCTCCACCTGCTGGACACATGCTGGCTGTACTGCTTGTCTGTAGAGTTGCAGGGAGTTTTGGAAAAATTCTCAGTTTTCCAACATAACCTTGTCTCATCGGAATAATGAGAAGCATTACTTTAAATATTTTATAACTTCTTGTGGTGATATAAAACTGAGTTATCAATTTGGTCTGAAAAAACTGAACGTAAACATGGTTGTCACTCAAATGAAAACACACATTTGATATTTTAAGGAATCCGTGTAAAGACTATTCAAATTCATAATGTAACCAGAACCATACATATATTGAATTGTATGGAAAATGAGAAACTCATTCTAACATGATCTTTGGCAAGTTTTGTAAAATTATGACGGATGCATTGGGATGGAAAACTTTCCAATCTAACATGGAAATAATTTATTATGATACTGGTTGATGAGGAGTCTCTGAATTTCTGCTGGTCGCCTCTGGTAAAATTATTATATTTATTGTTATCTTTACTCTATAAGTTGCTAACAACATATTTTATTTATCTTTTCGATTATACATTTATATATTAAATGTATATTTTATATGATAAATCACATTTATATATCTTTATTATATCTTTCAAGTTCAGAGGTTACCTCTTAACACAGATTTACGTAATCATTGTATGTTTTTCCGGAACATCAATTCAAAGATAGTAACTACTGAAAGATGGTAATCGGCTTTCCCCCCCAAAAATGATAAACATGTCAGATCATGAACAATGTGTGTATGCAGGACATGTAACGTTTTGCCAAATAATTGGATTCAAATAATTAAAATCAGTTTTTAGTGTTATACTTAATATAAATCATTAAGTCACTCTCAACACAGAACATTTTAGGAATAAAGCTACTTCCGGGTATGCCGAGCCCTGTAAACCAATGCCAAATACGCTACTATCCTATCCACCAATCACTGTAGAACCGCTCCCACTTTCTGTTGCCAAGCGGAAGTTGAGGGGAGAAATGCTCTTGCTAGCTGCATACGTCTTTGAAGCCGTCGGGAAGTACGCATAGCGGCATTTGGTTTTCAGGTAGGATGTGGAGGGGTCCAGATATCTGTGGGTCCCTGGACCACTGGGCCTTTGATAAAGTGTCGTGTTATTTTGCGTTCAACATGAACCGTTTTACTCATAAATACTTCATTGCGTTCCTGCTTTTTTGACCTTTGCAGAAGCTAATGAGTTCATTTAAGCCACACGTCATTCAACACAGCACAATTTAACAGCGTTAACAGCGAGCCAACAAGCTATTTTGTTTGTCTGGCTTTCTTAAACGGAGTGGTTGACTACCAGGCTTGAGTCGTCTCTCTAAAAATTGTCTTGACGACACGTTATTTGTAACCACACAGACGTTTTGTTTGTGGTTGGCCGTGTCGTTGTAACTAACTCTCCAGGATTATACCATGTTTGCCCTGTAGCTCCTCGTGATGGTGGTATCGCCCAACGACCACCAGGGGGCGCACGGGTTCGCTTGACTTTTTGTGTGCTCTCTCATAGCCTAGAAATCCATCCAGCCTTTGACCCACTGATAAGTGGACTAACCCTGAGGAACCCCAAAAGGACCGAGCAGCTCCAATTTGACTGGAGGTCACAATAAATATATATTTTTTAACTTCATACAGAAAGCGTCTGAGATGAACGTGCATCTGACAACTGGAGCTACTGTGTACACGTCTGTATGGTGGGATTGTTGTCTCGCTTTTATCTGTGGATACAATGTTCTCTTACACTGTGATTATTAATGTTTTTTAAAATTGTTTATAGGTGCGGCTAACGGAACTAAAAAGAAAAAATGTGAGATCAATTTAAAGAAATTATTTAGAAGAATATGCCTCCATGTGAGGGTGAAAAGCAATCAATATCCTAATAAATGTTTTTACTTTTGAAGGTCTTGGATAAAATATCACATGTCGCTGCCCCTGGCTGTGGGTGTCTTGTTTGTGGGAATCCCCTACTCCGTCTGTGTGGTTGCCCAGTGGTTTTACGGCTGGCCCAACAAGCCTGGGTATAAAAAGTACATAGAAGCCCTCAAACCAAGGTATTTGCGGGCCCGATAATGCACGTGTCACAGATTTCTTTATTTCTCCATATCAAAAAAGGAGGACGTTTTGTTAATCTAGCTGTGTTTGTCCCTCTTAATCAGGCGGATTTACTGTCTGACCATAGCTACGCTGGATCTTCTTAAATACCTGAAGTATGGGAGGCTTTATCTTCAGCTCAAGTCCTGGTATAAGAACACTGAAAACTGTAAGCACTACAAGAAGGTGTGTATGAGCGAAATCCACTCTTTATATTTCAAGTAATGCCCACCAATGTGTCTATGATGGAAGTCTTTCTTATCCGCCCCGTGAAGGCGATTGTTTTTGGCCGCAGAGGCAACAAGCTGGACCTGTACCACCCACCAGACCTGAACAAACCTGAAGGTGCTCCAGCACCTCTGGTGGTTTTCATCTATGGAGGCGCCTGGGGTTCTGGAGAAAGATCCATTTACTGTTTACTGGCCAAACAGATGGCCGAGGAGCTGAATGCAGCTGTCCTTTGTCCAGATTACAGCACGTATCCGAAGGCAAGTAACCCAAACACACGTGTCCCGCACATGGTCTTGTTTATGGGACTTTGATGCGAGCGGCTCTTTGCGTGGCAGTGAGTTTCTTTTGGTTTGGCTGAAGCTAATCCTTCAGGACGGAAAACAAACGTGATTAAAGCTGCCAAGCTGGTCCCCAAACCAACGGGTGTGCTATTCTTATTGTCAGGGGAACGCATTAGCCATGGTCCAAGATATCGCAGACTGCTTGGTTTGGGCCCGAGAGAATGGAGAGAAGTTCCACTTTGACAAAGTAAGACCTATTTTTTTTTTTTTTCTATTTTTTTCTAACTGAAATGAGTCTGCTTTACTCAGGCTCCACTCGGCTGCACAGCCCTTGTCAGTTTGATGAGGCTCTGATTCTTTAACCCTCTATAAGCCTGATGTTTTCCTCTCATTTCTTTTGTGTCTTTTGAAGGACAATATTGTGTTGAGTGGCCATTCAGCGGGTGCACATCTGTGCACGCTGACCTTATTGTTCCTCATCGATTCGAGGGAGGAGCTCTTCATTGAGACTAAGAAGCAGCAGGAAGTCGCGCTATCGATAAAAGGCGTCATCGGTGAGCTGTGGGGAGGCTTCGGGTGTGTGTCTGCAAACGGTCGCTGTTGCCCGCTGATGGCGGCGGGCTTCCGTTGACCTCTGACAATAAGTCCGAAACAAAAAAAGAGAGCAGAGATAACTTACTTCTGTCTTTCTTCCATGATCCTGTCCAACTCACAACAGACAGTAGCGAGCGGGGGAAAGAAAGCATTTGATTTATAGATCTGATTCTCGGCAGCAGACTTTCTGGTTTTTATTTTTGGATTAGCTGTGATCTATTTATAAAAGGGGACATATCTGTACTGAAGATCACAGGCATGAATGAGACGATGGAAGACGGGCAACAGTGAACAAGACCGGGCAGACGAGGGAGAAGCGTTGTTGATATTAAAAGGAGAGGACGGAAAAAGAGAAGAGCCATTAAACAAGCCTCATGTGAGGCAATGAATTCCTCACAGTCTGCTTTCAGGCTGTGGGATTTGCTTTGTGAACGACACCTTTTTTACAACTAGCTGTAAAATTGTGTTGAAGAAGATGAGATAATTTCCAATTCATATTAATGTATGGAATTGTCCACATAAATGTGTTTTTTTGCCCAGGTCTTCACACTTTTCTTAGTGTCCCTGTTTCCTGAATGAGGCCCAGGATTTTTTGTGGTCTGTTCCATTTGAAATGTTCTAATATGTCAATATTTTTTTTCTTTTTCCCTGCACAGGTCTGAGTGGTGTCTATAACATCATGGACCATTATGAGCACGAGCAGAGGCGAGCTGTTGAATACGTCTCCACTATGCACAAAGCCATGAACGGAGTGGAAAACTTTCAGTACTACTCACCGACGCACTTCCTAAAGCAGCTCGGCCAGGACAAGCTGAGCAGGTGAGAAGCGCCAGATCCGTTGCATGTTTTTTTTTATTCTGACGGCTTCAGAGAGCTCCGTCTTCTCTCCCCGCTGCTGCCAGGCTGCCTCAGTTCGCTCTGCTCCACGGGACCGGGGACATAGTTGTTCCGGTGGAATCCTCAACGGCGTTCTCGGAGCTCCTCACCTCGCTGTCGGTGAAGGTGTCGCTCTACCTGCTTCCTGGAGTCAACCACACCGAGATGGTCACTGAGCTCATGCTGTCAAACAGGCGCTTCTACCACCCCATCTTCAGCTGCATCAAACAGGAGTTCCGGAAGCTTCTGGGTGCCTCCTGACGACCCGCTGTTTGTACATCAGCAGGAATCTGACTGTGCCACTCATCCCCTCTTTACTCTGTCTGACCTGATACATAAAACTGAGTCATATTTAGCCTCGCAGCAGTTTTCTAATTTTGAGTGAATCTTGGATTTTCTGATCATTTTTTTCTACTATATTACGAAAAAACCTTTCTGAACTCTCTGCACTCCAGATGTGATCAGCCTAAAAATGTCTTAGAAGGATCTCAAATGCAGATATTGGATGTTGTGGACATCTATGTTGTGTCTGACCCATTTCCCCCTCAGTGGTGACAGCCTGTCAGTGGGACCAACCCGGGGATCTCTGCTGTGGACTGAACTAAAGCTGCTTTTATTAGTAATCAAGAGTGAAATTAAGTGAATCAAATACGAGAAGAAATCAACCTTCAAGCAACAACAGTTCATTAGGAAACATACATGTTTACTGTAAAACAGGCCTCCAAACACCAAAACTCTGATTGTGGGAAAATTGTGTTTTTGTTTTGTTTTAATATAAATGATTTTTTTTATTTAGTTATTTTATTAACTTAAAAATATGCTGATATGTAATAACTTTATCATTGCCTGAGTCCAGGTATACTGTCCTAAACTTGTGTCAAAAAATGATTAAACTGTGTACCAGCACTTGTTTTAATTTTTTTTTCCACTTTAATTCTTTAAATTTTTTCAGGTGACCAAACAGCAGCAAGCACTACTGAAACAAAGGCTATTAAAGAAGCAGGCATCAGCAAAAATCATGTTTGAAACCTGCACCAAACCGTACTTCATTATCTTTAAACACTTTAAACCGAGAGCATAACTGTTTTACAACGTTACTGAAAGATTTGTCTTGGAAAGAGTCTGCGGCACGATTAGGAAATATTTGTCCTCTGGGTACAGACTTCTGAAAGGACCTCCCAGTAGTTCTACAGAGAGGGGAAAAGGTACACAAACTCAAACCAATCTAATGACATTAGAAAATTAAGTTTTCTAGCGTGTTTGCTGCAAATATTTTGGAACCCCTTTGCATCTCTGTGGTTATCTATCACATTTGAATTTATGTGAGATCTATTACACCAGGGGTGTCAGAATCCAGTCCTCGAGGGCCGCTGTCCTGCAGGTTTTAGACATTTTCCTGCTTCTACACACCTGATTCTTATTAAATTGGATCTCCTCTGGACATTGTTGAGCTTTGCACCTGTCTAATGGCCCTTTGATGTGAATCAGGTGTGTTGAAAAAGGGTTACCTCTAAAACCTGCAGGACAGCGGCCCTCAAGGACTGCAGTTTGACACCCCTGCATTACACATTCCTCTCCTCTTGTCTTTTTAAATACCTACTTGTTGACAGTGCCTTTTTTCTGTATTTCTTTATTTTATGTCTTTATTTTCCATATCGTAAATCTATGTATCATATCTTTATGATTATCTGACTTCCCCCCCCTCTCATTTGAATGAAAACAAAATACTTTTGGCCCCTGGTGCATATCTTGGGGACATGTTGATCCTCCTCCTCTTGGGGCCTCATACAGATCCACGTGTAGGATATCAATAATTTATCTGTAGGCTTACTTGCTCTACTATAAATCTGTTTGTGTCATCTCAGATTTTTGGTTTACCCCGTATGTGCCATTTTGAGCGGGCGCGCGCCGGTGTGCGTCCCCCACATCCGGGCCAGCAGCTTTTACTGTGAAGTTTGGAGCGAAGCGCACGCTCCCGCTCGCGCGCGAGGCGGAGTTTGGGTCCGGGTCTGACTGCGGCAGCGCGCGCACACATTCCTCTCCCTCGCGGCTTTTACTCGGGTTGGCGAACCTCTAAACGCCACCGAGGCGTGAGGAAGTGAACAACTGCACGGTAAAAATGTAACGGAACACTCCGCTAAATGTAACCGTTCCCACCGAGAAGAGAAACATGGAGTCTGTGGTCAACAACACCGAGAAGAAGAAGAAGAAGAAGAAGTTGTGGCTCCCCTTTCTGCTTTGGTGGTCGCTCCTGGTCGACCTGGCTTCAGGAGGTAACCGTTCCCACTTTCTTCCCTGGATGTTTTATTTAAAAAAAAGTCAATGAAAGCTAAAGTTGAATGAACTTATTCATTACATCTATATCAGTGTTTGCAAATGTGTATTTTACTCTTAAAATGACCAACTTCGACGAGCTTTTCTCACTTGGTGGGCTCACCTGGGAATGCCAATTCAAAACTGTCACTGAAGACTGGAACAAACGAAACATTCAAACCCAAAATTACCATTTAAACATTCCTTTTCCCCTTTTTTTGTAACGCCAGATATACATATGTGTATTACATTGACTCTGCCTGCAACAACACCCTCATTATCACTTTACAGAAGGTTATTGAACGCTTTACACGTCGTGTTGCTGTTGTAAAGTCTTGTAATAGCAGCCTGGACGGGATTAAATTAAATGTGCGTGGGGACACGCGGGTGGGTGTTATGGTCTCGGTGTCACGATTCCTTTTTAAGGAGCAGCGAAAAGTCCGTTTATCCTGGAAACAGGCACGACCCCCCGTGGGTTTTGCACGTTACCAAAGCCCACCACGTCGATATTCATCTGGGATAAGCGTTGTGCAGCATGCATGGATAGGCACAGAGCCCTCACCTTGTCAGAGGCAGCAGCAGAAATGAGACTAATGCCCACTGCGCTGGAAGAAATGTCTGACATTAATTCAGTGAAGTAAATTTAAAGAAATGGACAGTTGTTGCCTTAGGAGACCTTAGAGGGAAACCTTTTTTTCCCAGCTCCATGAACATTATTAACATTTTTCAAAGGTATTCCTGTTTGACGTGATCCCGATAAATGTTCTATAAATTAAGATATTCCAGCACCCCCAAGGGGATCATTTGGAATTATTAATTCCACTTAACTGAAAAAAACGAATCTAGCTTGACATCAATGGCTTTTTGGATTGTGTCAATCGTTCCCGTTCCCTTCACACTCTGAAACAAGCCTTTCCTTTAAACGCCCCTGTCTCAGGCTTTGACAGCGTGTCAACAGCAGATAGGCAAGAGAAGAAAAAAACAGGAGACACTTCAGTCAAGTTGCATCTCTGATTTGTTGGACAAACTGAATTTACAAGCAGTGACAAGCACTGGTCTCGCTCCTCAAATTAGCTGTAAGCCGGTGTTCACTAAAAAGCTCCCAGGCTTCGCTTTTGAAGGGGGAAAATGTCCCCCCAGTGCACTGAAACCTGCCTCCGTTGACATGCAGATTACAGGACAAGGCGCCCTCTTGTTTTCATGCTTTTGAAGGAGGGATGCTCAGGTGTATTGTTGTTTTCTGACCTGTCTACTCTTTCATTTACACGCACCCCACAAATGCTCCTGCTCTTTACACAGTGACAGTTCCAGAATAAAGTTATTTAAAGGGACACTGTGACGGAAAAAACCTTTTAGCCAAACATATAGGGTCACATGACTGACACGTCACTGTAATCGTGGCTCAGAAAAACAATTAGACACGCATGTCCGCCTTTGTGAATTTCAGAGAAAGATTGCATTGCATTCCTTTTTTATTTTTTTCAAAAGGACCAATCTTGGCTGCATAAAACAAACTGGTCAGATGAATGAGCATGGTGTATGAGTGAGAAAGGACGGTCACCAAGTGTTAGTATTGTTGGATTTCTGCATGCCTGTGGGCCAGTCGGTTGGTTTCCCTGATATGTTTAACAGTCCCTTCATCTGAATGAGAATTTCAGCAGAAAATAATGTAAAATCTGTCCTTGTTCGGGGCAGTGGGAACCAGTGCTGCCTTGAAGCAAAAAAGCTGTACATTTGAACATGCTGCTCAGCCCGGTTCTTTCTGTGAGAGATTCACATTTTTATACTTTCTCCGGGCGCTTTGGCTTCCTCATAGTCCAAAGACTATATGAACCTTTTTTTAAATGAATATTGTGGTTGTTTCTGTGCTGACCTTGTCATGTGACTGGAGGTCTGTCCTATGGGGGACAAAGCCCCTTAGTTAATGGCAGCTCGGGTAGGCTCCTCTTGTCCCCCCCCCCCCCTCAACAGGAGAAGGGAAAATCTAGAAAACTGACACATAACCTTGTTAGAACTGACAAGGACAGAAGTGACATATGAAATGTGTATTTTCAGAACTACCCAACCCAAAAGACACAAATTTTTAAGCATATTTGTGATCAAAGCTTAATTGGGAGGGTCATTAATTCTAAGGGAATATGAGATAATTCTGTTTTGTCTACTTCAATGTGGCCTTTTAAGATATTTGGTCTTCGGTTTTATGCCTTTAGACAAACTAATTTATCATCTATTTGAGAGAATGGTCAAATATTTACAATCAAAACATTAATTAATGAATGACTTTGTTTAGTTAGCTTTTGATTGTTGAATTGTTGCTTTTAATGATACTCATGGTAACTGGTGTTGTATTTCCTTTGTGTGTATGTATCTGTCTGTAACTTAAGTTATCCTTTTCATGTGTTGAGTGATGGAGTGTTAATTTGCATGCTTCGCTGGTTAATTGTATCAGATGATACTGCTAATTAGTCCATTTAGCCCCTTTAAGTGTTAAACAGCACATGAACTCACATGAACTTTATCTAGCTCCCCCTGTTAGTCACTTTGCCCCATTATTAGCTTGCCCTAGGGCCATGAACTCCAAAAATAAAAATAAAAAAATCATGTAAGGGGCACGTTTCTTCATGGAGGCAAAGATGTTGACCTTCGAATATGTGTGGCGCTCTGGAGCTCGTTAAAAACTGGTGAGAACGCTTCAGAGCACATTTGTGCAGATTACAGGGTGATGTGAAATGGCAGGAAGGTGAGGTAGACGGAACAGCTGGGTCGTCCACCACTATGTTTCCAGAACATGAAACCCCAGACAATGTGGGGACGTCAGAGTCTTTCATGTATAGGCTGACGGTTCCTGTCAGGGCAGGGCAGGCCCAAGCACGTCTCTCTCCCCCGGAGCCACCTCCGCATCCCCTGGTTTGTGTACTGCTATTAAGGCATTAAAATTAGATGCCATTAAACGTCATGCCATTGTTAAAACTTTGGGCACTCCATGAACAACTTTTTATTCGCTCTACAAATGTGTGGAGACTTAAACCTACAAATCTATTGCAACATGCAAGATTGAGTTTGGCTGCATCCTGAATGTGCTTGTTATTCTTTAGATAAACCTGTAATAACTGTATGCTTATCTGATAGGCTCCCAAAAAGATTTTAGCAGTCATTATTTGTCTGATATGAAGCTTCCTGGGTATCTGAGTGCTCTCCACACTTATTACTGCTTTACTTGCGCAGAACTGCCAGATGATGATAATTAGCCTGGTTTTGGCATCTAAATGTCACACATTGGCTATGTTAAGACCACAATGTTGGACTTGAATTGCTCTGCATTTGCTCTTTTCAGTGTGACCCACGTTCCTCTTCCAGTTATGTCTTGATTGTGAAATAGCATTATAAAAAGCAGTGGAAGATAAATTTGAAGACATTTTCCATGTAATCCAGTACTATTTACTGTGTTTGTGTCTCTCTTTTTCAACGTCTCTCTTACAGCTTCCTTCTATGGGGATGGCTTTGTACAGCTCAAGGCAACGGAGTCGTCCGACCATAATGTGCTCCGCATCCGCTTCCGAACCTCCAGCCTGAGCAGCCTGATGTTTCTCGCTGCTGGCCAGTCCAACTACCTCCTACTAGTGCTTCACGCTGGTCGCCTGCAGGTGGGTACATCCATAGCTGCTCTGCATTAGCATATGTGTGTATGCATATATATGTGTGAGCAGAGATGCATGCACACAGCCTAAACGCACATGTGTGTGTGCTGAGCGACACGCACAGTGTTTGTTCTGTGAGCTGTGGCTCAGTCTCTGTGACAGCGTCAGTCTGTCGGCATGGGCGGAGACATGAAGTGTGAGTGTTTACTCAGTGTTAGTCACATGAACAATAAAAGAAAATAGCCAGATTTTAAATTTATTTGAGTTAGGATTTGACAAGTGAGAGTTTATTAGCTCCAGTTAAATGTCAACCATTGGATATTAGTTAAACATTATAGGTTGCTTTTGTGTAATAAATAATTGTGTTGACTTTGGGTGCTGAGTGTAGGATTCGTGTGAATCTCAGTCAGTGGTGTGATCAAAGGGGGAAACAATTTGGGCCTTAAAATCAGCAGCATGAAAGCAGCCCACGTCGGCAAGCAGAAAGAACAGCTGCAGTGCTGAAAGCCTCTATAACAAATATGAAAACGGATGGTTCTCAGACATTCTTGTTATTTTAGAAATCCATGTGACTGTGCTTATTCTTATGTTAGATTTTCATAGCTGGGTAAACGTGAATCACACTGACAAATGTGTTGAATTGTTACACTTCAGTGAGCCCAAGAAGTGATCTGTGCTTGCCTGCTCTTTAAAGTGACTCTGGTCACAATTTTTAAAGCCACGGGTCTCATTCTGCGTGAGTCAGACATGAGCTTTGCTCCCTGAAAATCCACACATGTTTAGCTCAGCAGCAAGCCTTGACAAGCATATCATCTAAATGCAGAATTAGTCTGAAATAATGACGCTATACTCTGTGGATATAGCTGAAGGCGAAGAGATAATAGTGCTCTTCCTGCTCTAAATCACAGGCAAAGCTAATTATTATGACAAAAGGTAACATCGTAAGCTGTCTGAATCCTGTGGCTTTTTTCCCAGGTGTCACCGTTTCTTTCCCATTGTCATTTTTTCAATTGGAACAAGTCGTAAAGTAATGTTATTATACAAATAGATTTATGTTTTATGCAGCAAAGATAGTAAAGGAATCCTTGCTGTCTGCTCAACCTTCTTTGTTCCTTGCCTCAGATGGACAAACAGCAGGCTTTCACACTTTTTGAGACTAAGTGTTATTCTGTATTAAGATTCAGAGGGTCTTAGGAAATCTCAGTTTGTCAAAGGGCAAGGGTGAATGCATGTGACCTTATAGTCCTCATGTGGCACTGCTTGAAAAACTGCCACCGTCATCAGTATAAAGTTAGCCTCTGCATCAAGAAATGTGACCCTAAACAGTATTATGCAGGGGTGACACTTTTGGATGCTGATGCCTAAATAGTAGGAATGAGTAGGAATAAGTAGGAATAAAAAGTAGGAATAAATCTAAATTGAGTAAAGAATAAAATAATGAATGTGGTTGTGTGTGTTCTTGAACACTGTGGAACTATTTTCTGCGTGTGGAGGTATGAAGCGTGTAACCAAGTTCAAGAGCGTTGCAAATGTATTTTACTTCCTTGGGACTTATGTTTTCTGCCTCTTAGACGAGTTGACAGTGGCAGTGCAGAGTGGCTTGTTAGATGATAAGTAATTCCAAGTGATTGATGCAAGTTTTCTAAATCCAAGCAAGGTTACACATGTTGCTTGATTCATGAAGCTGCATGACAGTAAGAAGTCCAAAAATCCAAAACAGGTACATTTAATCCTGATATCAGAGAAACACAAATCTTCAAAGAAAATTAGATTGACTCAGGTTAGGAGGAGAAGAAGGAACCCCACAGATCCTAACATGAACATGAAATTAATACAAAACTAAAAAAATACCAATGAGAGAAATGAAATGCATTTCAATTAAAGTAGCACTTGATGGCAAAGTAAATCCAGTTTTCTCTTCAAATAGACTTATGTATTTATATAATGCATGTATTTTTGTATTGCATATTATAACTGTTTCAGTCCTCAAAATGTAAAAAAGAACTTGCAAACTGTGAACTAGCAGGCAATAAAATAAATATTTGCTGTGTCATTAGTTGGTTTTAGCAATGACTACTTTTTCCAAGCAACAGCTAGTGATTAGCATGTTTAATAATTAGAAGTGGGAATCGTGGAATGTTCATAATTTGAGTCATGACAGTAATATGTTTGTTGTTTCCCTCTAAACCCAGAAATGATCTTGCTCGGGTATTTTGTGCATTGACTTTACGATTGAAAGAATATTTTATAATGTACTTCTCCTATCACATTCCCCAGGTTAAAATGGACCTCGGATCAGGGGAGCAGGTGTTAGAATCAGAGAAAGGCATCCAGCTCAACGATCTGGCTTGGCATTCTGCGGAGGTTCGCCATGTGCAGCTCAATTTCTCTCTCACTGTCGATAAAAGCTCACACACAAGTGTGAAGATGCCAGGTCCTCATCGCAAACTCAACGTCATAGATGGACTGTATGTCGGAGGCTCGGGGGGCCTCGACAGACTTTATCTGCCTAGAAGCCTGACTGGCTTCCGAGGCTGCATGGAAGAGGTGTTCTTCAATCAACATGACTTGCTGTCGTCACTGAGGCCATTTAACGGACTGAAAAACATCCATGAAGTGCATTTAGGTTGCAGTCCTCAGTTCTTTGCCACTGAGGAAGACCCCATCAGCTTCTTCAGCTCCAAAGCTTACCTTTCTTATCCAACTTGGAAAGCACAACAAACGGCTACATTTGAATGCATTGTCCACACTTCAGCTAAAGAGGGTATTATCCTCTACAATGCAGCCAGAGAGGGAGATTTTGTGGCTCTGGAGATTCAAGAAGGTTTGCCAATAGCTATTGTTGTAAAAGGTAATTCCAAAACTGAACTGCGTTCACTCACGACTATCAATGACAGGAAATGGCATGCAATCAAACTGCACTTCAGTCCCAAGAGCCTTGAGCTAACTGTTGATGGTGAGATGATGAAAAGCAGCATTAGCTCTCGCTCGAAGGGTCTTCAGCTTAAAGGCCACATTTTTGTGGGTGGTATTGACGACAGCACTAGATCTGAAGCCAGAAAGGGGGGTCTCCTCTCTGTGTCAGGAAAGCGTGTAAGAGGAGGTTCTTTCAAAGGATGCTTAAAGAACATTCAAGTAAACAAAGTTAAAATGGGTCTCTCCAACGCTGTGGTCACAAAAGATATCTCAGTCGGTTGTGAGCCGGAAAAAACACCCGAGCCATCCACTCCTCTGAGTCCTACAAGTGACCCAGGATCCATTTTTCAGCTAGTTACACCAACACCATACCTACATATGTCCACTCTTGCAGCTGGGTTGGATAGAAGGTATGGGTCCAATTTTGTTCAGCTAAAAAACCTTGTTGTCCAGGAAGGAGGTCGAGCATCTCTTGAGGCCAAACACATAAAAGTCTTCTTGGATTTCAAAATGCTCGGCATTCGACAGTCTCAAATCATGTTCCGCATTCAAGAGCAGCCACTTAGAGGTCAATTAAGGCTCGATGTTGATCAAGACCAAGAGGAGAACACATTCAGCATGCTGGACCTTTGGCATGAGAGAGTGATGTATGTCCATGGAGGCTCTGAGGAGGCTGATGACTTCTTTTTGTTTTCAGTTTTCAGTAGTAGTCGAAAGCAACCCCCTGATTATCTGAAAGGCAACAAGGTGTACCGCTACAATATCACTGTGACACCCACCAATGATGCACCCGAACTGAGTCTTCCCGAAGGCAACCTCTTTGTCCTGTTGGAGAACTCGAAGAAACACCTCACATCCGACGTTCTAAAAGCGACAGACATAGACAGTAACTACAGCGACCTGGTCTTCTCCGTGCTGGGCAATATGAATGCAGATGCAGGATATTTGGAAGTAGAGAGCAACCCTGGCCAGGCAGTGACCACATTCTCATATGTAGATCTGGATGAAATGAGGGTGTACTACGTCCACACAGGGGTGAGAAATTCCAGGATAGTTCTCAGAGTTAGTGATGGGGAAAAGGTCAGCAACACGGTGGTTTTAAGGATCATGGCCGTGCCACTAGAGTATAAGATTGCCAACAATACCGGGCTTGAGATTGCTCAAGGAGAGATGGCTATAATTGGTTCAAAGCATTTGGCTGTGCAAACTAATGCTGTCAAACAAGTTGTAGAAGTTCGGTACGATATCATTGAGCCACCGGAGTTTGGGGAACTCCAGAGACTTCACTCAAGTGGTGAATGGAGGCACACTGAGTCATTTTCACAGAGGCTTCTTGAAAAAGAGCGCCTAAGATATGTTAGCACCTTTCAAGACATCCAAACCTCTAATGTCACAGACTTCTTTAAGTGCAAAGTCACCGTGGCTGCAAGGACAACCACTGAAATCATTTTCCCAATCACTGTTAAATGGGTGAAATACCACCTGGCAAGGAATATTATGATGGACCTTGATAAAGTAAGAAAAGCAACTTTGAGCTCAGATTATCTTCTTGCCAATGCTGAAGGTGTAGCTCTCTCAGAGGGGGACCTTTATTTTCGGGTCCTCACCATACCAAAGAAAGGGAGGCTCCTTCTTGACAGCACAGTGTTGACAAAAAACTCAACCTTTAGCCAGAGAGATCTCACAGATAAAAAAATACATTATGAGCTGGTTGACAGACCTTATGAGGACACAATGGACAGGTTCAAATTTCAGCTGGTTTCCAAGCATGCTCAGTCTGAACACTTTGATTTCCAGTTTTCCATCAAAGCTGATGTCAATAGTGTGTTCATGAGAAACGAAGGACTCTCCCTTCAGGAGGGAGAGAGCAAACTCATCACAAAAAATGAGTTATTTGCAGAGACTCTTAGTACAAAAGAAATGTTTTACACAGTCATACGCAGACCAAAATATGGGAAGCTAGCCCGCATTAGTCAGTCAAACTCCAGTGCTAGCTATGACAACATCTTATCCTTTAGTAATAAGGATATATTGCAGGAACGGTTATTGTACATCCATGATGACAGTGAAACAACTCAAGATGGTTTTACTTTTATAGCTTCGACCAGCCAAGGGTTCAAGTCATCCATTGAAGAGGATGACGTTAGCTCCAAAGAGGGAGTGTTCAACATTTCTATCCAGCTACTCAATGACCAAAAACCCATTCGAATCATTGATAAGGTTTTCCATGTAGTGAAAGACGGACAGAAATTACTCACAGTCGAAGATTTGCGATATCACGATGCCGACTCTGACTTTGATGACGGCCAGCTCCTTTACACTCGACATGGAATACTGATGGGAGACCTTGTGCTGGCCAATGACACCTCTTACCGGCTGTTTCAGTTTCAGCAGAAGGATTTGGAGGACAAACGCGTGTTGTTCATTCACAAAGGTGTTAACTCTGGGAGGTTTGTGCTGTTTGTCTCGGATGGAAAACATTTTGTGTCAAGCCTGTTAGACATCAGTGCACAAGACCCTTTCCTGAGGGTGGCCAATAACACCGGCTTGTTGGTTCAGAAGGGACAATCAGTCAACTTTTTCACCACCAATTTCAGTGTTGTATCAAATTTGGACATCAGAGATGACAAGGAGGTCATTTTCAAGTTGAGTGAGGCTCCCAAGTATGGAGGTCTATATCATGATAAAGCACAGGTGGATACATTCACTCTCGCCAACCTAAAGGATGGACTAATCTCATACAGGCACGGTGACAGTAAACATATGGCAGACTCTTTCAATTTAACAGTAAAATCTAAAGGTCTTCAACTGACTGAGAAAGTCAATGTGAAGGTTTATCTGGAGAGCCATCAGAGGCCGCCCATCGTGCAGCATAAAGACACTTTACTGGTGGAGGAGGGTAAACCGGTAAAGATTGATGAAAATAGGCTAGAGGTGAGTGAAAATTCAATGTAAGATCATAATAATCATTGTATTATGAAAGTAATAATTCATTTTGTTGATGTTCTTTTTCCAAGTTAATTATAGGAATACAAGTTGAAGGACCCTGCATGCGTCATAGTGTTTGTTTTTTCAGTGATTTAGAGTTATAATGTGAATCCAAAGAAAAATAAACTGTTGTGACACATGTGGCATTTCAGAGATAACCACTGAATGTTTTCTGATTGGACAGGTCACCCACGAGGACAACCTGCCATCAGAGATTGTGTTTACAGTCAAGGTTGCCCCCTCTCATGGCTTTCTCCGGCAATTCTTTGAAGCAGAGAAGCGCTACATCGGAACAGAGCAGTCCCCTGTCAGGACGTTTACCCAAGATGACATCAACAGAGGGAACATCCAGTATATGCAGGTGGAGCCAAACAAAGTCAACGACACCTTTTTTCTCGACGCCACCAACGGGATCACCGACATTAGCGACATCAGGATGTCAGTGGACATCATCCCCCTGCTCATCCCTCTTCAGGTTTCTAATTTCTCTCTAGATGAGGGCGCTTCCAAAGCACTGTCACAGGATTTTCTCAAAGTCACCAACCAACACTTTTCTGGAATCAACTTCTTTTATAATTTGACTGAAGTTCCGCAGCATGGTCATGTCGAACACTCCCGACATCCTGGTGTGCCCATAACTACTTTCACCAGGAGACAGGTGAGATATAAAGCTTTCAAAGCAATCAAAAGGGGCATTTTTTTGCTGTAGCTGTTTTCATCTTTCTCAGCAGACACGCAGAGTTTTGTCATCAATCTGTATGTGTACAGTGTTTGGAACCAAACTTGTAATTCAATCTGGACAATAAAGCAAAAGAGAAGGACTGTTGTCCTCATTTAACCTGCTAAAACATCAAAATAATGATATTTCTTGTTTTGTCATGATGCCCCCAAAACATGTAAATCCACAGTGCAAAATTTCAGGTGTCATGATGTGGTCAAGCTCGTTTTCGGTCACCC
Source organism: Menidia beryllina (assembly GCA_013363375.1). Taxonomy (NCBI): domain Eukaryota; kingdom Metazoa; phylum Chordata; class Actinopteri; order Atheriniformes; family Atherinopsidae; genus Menidia; species Menidia beryllina. Next base: position 3,205,765 of record JABUIW010000071.1, on the reverse strand, counting down.
TTTAGCAGTGTCTGTAATCTTTAACCAGGTGGAGCATGAATTCATTTACTACGTCCACGACGGCAGTGAAACCCTTGCTGACAATTTCACTGTGGTGGCCAACGACACGGGCCTGAGGAAGCAGAGTGCCGCCCAGACAGTGTACATAGAAGTTGCAGCTGTCAACGACGAGGCTCCTGTTATTACCTCAAACCGGGTGCTCAGGGTGAGTCCGCAATTCAGCTCTATATTTAAACGCTGGTGACTTTTTTTAAGCAGCAGATCTGGCACTGAAGCTGACTGTGAAAAAGACTTTCATGGGGTCAGTGTTGCAAGTTACCACGGCTGGGTGGGTGACTGGCTGGGTGATGAGAACTATGTTTGCTATGTGGAAGGTCCTGGGGGACCGGCAGCACCGAGCAGACACTGACATGTATCTGGAGGTGCCCAGCTTTTTGGAAAGTGAGATGCTGTTGTGCTTATTGCAAATCATTTGGGGCTGACGCAGTTTGACTTACAGGAAAAACACAGATATTATGTTAGAAAGTTTTGTTAATCCAGTCTATCTGAGTGCTTCATGGGGTGATGCCATCTTCCAGAATTAGTAAACTGTTACCATCTAGCCTCAGTTCAGTCAGCTTTTATTTATGTGAAATTTCCCTGGACCTGATGTGTAATGTATAATCTGAGTGCATTGATTTTAATATCTCTTAATTGTCTACTGATTATCAAAATAAAATCAGAGGTTTGTTTGTTGACAAACGCAATATGTGTCTTAGGGGCTGTTTTCTGTTACTTTAGTAGAGCTACATATTTCATTTTAACAAAGATAGTTTGCCATTGATGTTTAGTGGAGGGACAGATTTCTTTAAAGAAATAGTCTGTCAGTGGCCACAAGGTGGCTCTCTGCCACTGCTCATCTCCTCATGTTCTCCTAACATGACACCACAGAAGGTTTTAGAGAATTACAACGCCTATTGAGAAAACAGCATTTTTCATTGTGAAATGTGTTTTGAAAATGATCATTTTATATTTAAATACATTTAGAACATTCCTTTTTCAGTTATGGATTATCGATGTAAGGGGTCTAAGTTTTCCCTGAAGACACAAATTGTGTTAACATTACAGGCAAATTAACCATCAGAAGATGATTTAGTCTTTTTATAGAGGTCAAAAACTCTTTAAAATGCATCTCCTTTTCTCTCGTTCTTCGACTATTTTTATGGGAATTGATCTCATATGAACTTGTCTAACTAGGAATCCGGCCAAGCTGGCAATGTGAACGACCAAACAGAAAGTGTAGAATCAGTCTTGAGTCATACTGTTCATGAAGGAGGTGGAAGGTGTTTGACTGCAGTGCTTGTGTGGCTCTTCCGGCTGCCTTTGACCTTCAAGAACTAACCAAAGACGTCTCTCAGGCCTTTGTTCCAGTGAGAAACATTTAAAACAAAGCACGAGACCAGCTCAGCATAACGTCTGAGCATCTCTGTGGACTCACTGTCACCCTATATTTAGAGTTTTTAAAGAGTGTTGTCTGCCTGCGCACATGTCAGCACCTCCCTATGTCTCTTATCAGCAGTGTCTGCCTGCAAGAGTTGTGTCTCGTTCAAAACCCACTTCCTTTAACCCACCAAACCTCTCTGTCCGACATCAAGCGACTTTCACATCTGAAAAATTCAGAAAAGCCTGTTGCTGAGGCTTTGAGCATGTACTCCCTGAGAAAATATTGTGAGTGCATTTGTAAATGATACAAACCATGTGGCATCCTTGCATATCAGCATTGCATGCTAAACTACTATCTAATCTCAATAACCTGGAAAAACAACATCTGTGAACTCTTCAGTTATCGTTTGTGGCCAAAGCTAAATATACCAAGTGTGACTTTTGAGCTGCTGTAACAATTTATTCCTCTTTTTTCATAGCGGGGGGTGTTATTAAAGTATAATATGTGGTCACCCAAGGCAACAGATCTACAAGCTGAATAGTCTGTTTGCATAGCTTTTTTGGTTCATTCTTAACACAGAGATCAGTGAGCTGCTGATTGCATATGACGTTTTAATCACTAATATGTCTGTTAGGTTCATTTTTCAATGTTTGCACATTTCACAGTTTGAAATCTACTAGGGCCTTTGTTCTTCTATTTGTTCATCATAAATGTTTTTCTGATGAATTCTTTTCAGCTTTTAGGATATTAGGTAGCTCTTACCAGTCATTGGAATAAGACAAACTTTGTCTCGCCCTAAGTGTGGTGGACAATGATTTATCTGTGACTTTAGACATAGTTTAATAAGGAAACTGAATGTCTGAGTGGGTTATACTTTTGTGCTTCATCTGTGTGTCATGTGAATGTGGATATACCGGCATGGTTGAACTCAGCCTCTTGTCAGTGTTTAAAGTGACTTCATTGGACAAGTTTTAAATAAGCAAATATAACATTTTTTAAGAGAGATTAGCTGATAGGGGAAGAAAACTGGACTTTTTATTTGGTTTGATTTGTAATAGCGGAATTATCATTTGGATTATTATATTGGATAACTTTAGTAATCAACACAGAAACATGATTTTGGACTTCACTGATTTGGAAATCACTTACCATTAATTTATTACCAAGTATGAAGTCAGGATATTGTTGTTTTTCATAATAAACAAGCTAAAAACATTATCAAGTAATGTTGTATGATAACATTTTAATAAGTGAAGGAAAAAAACGGGTGTAAATATGAAAGTAAATTCCTTTTAGCTGCATCAGTTTTTTTGAAACCTCATGAGCTTCCACGCTGACTCATTTGAAAACAGTGCAGCCGTTAATATATCAGAAACAACATCTGAGTTTTCCTTTCATTTGTCAGCTGCTGACATGCCCCATGTGAAAATGGCATGTTCAGCTCATCACGTTTGTGGTCATATGCTCTGAATTTTCCCACCAATGTTTTAATTACTGTGGAATGACAACCTGTCCGAGATAAAATAACTTTGTTTTGCAACAGTTTTTCTGTTCTGCAGCCTTTGTTGTCAAGTATCTGCATTGTTCAGTAGTTTGGGGCTCTCTGTTAATGAGCTCCACTGTTGCTTGAGGTTAGCTTGAGGCTTTCCAGTGTATGTGGAGCTGAACTTTACCGGCACTGATGTACTTTTAGATCCGTTTACAGTCTATATTTAGTGCTAGGGTGTCCTTGATTTAAGCAGCGTTGAAGTAAGTTTTTTCCTTAGGTTGTTGTTGTCCTACTATCTATCTATGCTTGAGTTAATTAATACTTTTTTAGATTTTTGATAATATTTACAGTGGGAAAAATTTGAGGAAAAAAAACATTAAATGGCCTCACAAAAGTCCAACATGGTTCCATTTTGCGCTTAAATCACCAGATATATCAAGTAAATTGTCATTTGGGGTACAGATGGCACCTTTCACGCCCTTGTCTGTCCAGGTTTGGGTGTCCTCAGTTACAGAAATAAGGCAGCAAGATCTCAGAGCACAGGACCTGGACACCCCCCCAGATGAGCTCCACTTCATGGTGACCCCCCCCAGTAATGGACACCTGGCCCTGAAGAGTGCTCCCATGAAGGCAGTGCTCAACTTCACCCAGGCCCACATAGACAAGGGTCACCTGCTGTTTGTGCACAAAGGTAGAGCTGCATGAAAGGGGAACTTGTTATAAAAATGAATTTCCTGTCATTTGGTATATATTTGCGTACATTTATACAAACAATATAAAAGCATGAAACATTACCCACCTATTAAAGGCCTATAAGAAAAATGTAATTGAACATAATGATAGATATTTCAATATTCGCTATGTTCTGTATTGTTAATGAAACAGAATTGATACCTGTGGGCAGTCGCTGCTTTTTTCTCTTTGTAAGCTCACTGAATTGAAGCCATAAGCAGCAGTTGCCATCAGTAGTTATAAAGTGAGTTGAAACATGGTAATACTTCATGGTCTGACAGTAAATGTGTAACATTCAGCATTTTAGAGTGTAGAAAATAAGGGTCTTTCTGCTTACTGTTTTGATTTTTATTTTCTCTTTTCTTTGTCTTAAGCAACCAGAAAAGGCTGTGATAATAGTAAGCAGAACAGTCCAGCCCATTGTGTCGAATAATGTCTCTTTCTTTTTCAGACATACCCACAGTACTTAAAATGAAATAAAGATTTAATTGGAAGTGTTGGTTAGGTCAATTTTTTGTGTATGAAAGGTAGCAATTCCTTATTTGTAAAGGGAAAACTCAGCAGCCACTGCAGGAAGACCTTTTGATAGCTATCCAGGTTAATCAGTTGATTTATGTATTTTCCAGGTGCCATGTCTGGTGGATTCAACTTCCAAGTCAATGATGGAGTGAACTTCACCCCCAGGCAGATCTTCAGCATTACAGCCAAAGCTTTAGTTCTTAGTTTGGAGAAAAACCTACCACTCAAAGTGTTTCCAGGTACATCTTGTATTAGGGCAAAATCTTTAAATGATCAGCGTGCTGACCTGTGTTATGATATCTGTTCCCTGCTCTCACTTTGGCACAAGCTCAAAATATGTTGAATAAGGTTAAGTGATTTCCGAGAACATATGAGCGTATGAGTGTTTGATGCAGTTAAGGCTGTATTAGATTTTAGAATTTTGGGGGTAATAATAGATCCTCGTATCAGTGCGGTGTTTGTGGGTCACCCTCTGGATAAACCATTGGCAGGATATATTTGTGTTTAGTCATGCATGGTGGCACAGAGGAGCTGTCATAATGGGCTCACAAATTACATTTTTCAGCTGAAGTTTTGGGCTTTCGCCTGTTATTTGGTAATGACAAGATTACATTTAAACTTTAGTCAGACCTATCATTCTCTGCAACTTGAGATTCCACAGCTTCTTCTTGAAAAGAGCTGAAACATCACATATTTGTCGGCTCTTTCTATTAATACCCATTGACATCCTCCTAGTTTGCTAGGAAGTGGAACTTTATTCTTTTGAGTTGTTGCAAGTTCTTATGTTAAGTCTTACTACTTCATGATGGCCATAGATTCCTTTTCTTAAGTGGTTTTTGGGGCCTTTACAACAGCCAGGTCTCTAAATCTGTCTGGTTGTAACATTTTTGCATTACTTACTTCTATCACATTCAGAAGCTAAAAATAGGCCGACTGGGATCTACTGTGTCTGCACATTTTGAGCTTTCCTGTGATTTTCGGTGGTCTGCTGTTTCAATCAGAGGTAATGGATATTGTAAGGTGCAGCAAACAGCCAGCTGGCACGCTCTGCTGAGCTTCCCTGCCACAGAGTAAGTGGGTACTTGAAAGGCTGTGCCACAGTCTGTCTTTGGCGGTCCTGCTCCTGCTTTGTGCCAGGCAGAGCAGAGGAAGAGGACAGGATAGAAGCTGAAGTGACAATGAGTCGTTGTGATGTGATGAGGAAGATGTGAAACATTTTTACCAAGTGGAAGGAGAAAAGTGTGTTTCCCACTGCTCCCAAACACCAAAAATGTCTGCAAGAATGTAAGCTTTCAGTATTTACCTGAAAACATCCATCTCATGAATCATTGTCACATGTGTGCGATTACCACAAATGGCAACACAACAAATAAACCTTAAAAACTATATGTACACATTTGCTGACATTACATCAACATAATGTTAATGTCCAAAATAACTATTTTTCTTCTTAAAAGATAAGAAAACCTGTTTGACCCTCTTTATCCAAGTGGGAAATGTCCCATAAGAGACAAGGAGGGTGGGTTTCCTGCTAACTTGATGAATAGATTTGTCTCCTTTATTTTACTGCCTTCCCTCATTAATCAGCAGTCTTTTATTTTTTACTCATCACAAGTGGTAGCAGCACTGAAAACCTTTTGAAGCTCAAAAATGGTCTCAGTAGTAACACCCCTTTTTTCCTATTTTTTTTTGCATTTTTTACCACACGTGGAAAATTAGTTTCTGCAGGGAGCTTTTTTGCATATTTATGTAATACCCAGCGCTACAGTAGGACGGAGCTGTGAAAGGTCTCTGATGTCTGCATTGCAGGTTTAATTTAACACATCAGAAGGCTTTCATCATCCTGGACCAGACCTTGTTTTGTGTAGTTTGGAGTCAAAACAATGTGAAACACTTTCAGAGGGATCACGTTTTAAGATTTGATGCGGCTGTATAAAAGCTGCACCACCAAGTGCCATCAGCCACACGGCCCACTGAGCCAAAAAGAAAACGGTCTCTTTATATTTCTTGTTCATGTCTAATCATTACTGTCTCTGTTGTCTCATTTATCTCCAGGCTCCTCTAGAGCTATCACCAACGAGCACTTGCAAGCAGTGACCAATGACATCAGTAACACCTCAAAACGCATCATCACATTCAATGTGATCCAGCATCCGAAGTTGGGGCGTCTTGTGACCCGGCAGCCTGACAATTCAACGTTGGACGTCTCCACTTTCACACAAGAAATGGTGAGTGAATAGCTGGAGATCACATCAGCATCTTGCTCGTATTTAAAGACATGAATTAATGAAACAGACAAAAATAAATAAATGAATGCAGGAGTTCCTCCAGTCCCATGGAGAGTGGTACTGGATGAATAATGCATGTCCCTGCGTCTTTGTTGAAGATATTGACTTGCTTGCAGAGCCGAATGGAGTTTTTGGTAATCAATTATTTCTGATGGATTTTAATGGCAGTCAAAGCTGAGATGCTTGTGCTGTACGTACTGCTGAGCAGAGCAGCTTTAAATCATTGATTGCATCTTGTACTTACTGGAGTAATGTTTTTCAGATGTGGAAATTATCTAGAGAGAGATGGTGGGGTGGGACCCCTTAAGCAGTAGATCGAGCCTGAAGGTTGTGCAACGTTTAGACTGGAAAAAAATGTTTCTGCTCCACAGGTGGACAGAAAAGAGGTTGTGTACATTCAAACCTCCATCGAGTCTGTGGGCTGGGAAGCCATGGACTCCATGGCCTTCTCTGTAGCATCTCCACCTGCTTCTTTGGACAGTCAGATCTTCAGGATAGACATCTCCTATGAGAATACAGGACCTGAGCACAGCACAGTCCTCCTCGCAAACACAGGTATGAACAATACTCTGCAGGTTTGAAAGTAACAAGGGTGCTTTTACCTTGGCTTGATTAACTGTTGGCTTTATCGCAATGCCTAGACTTGTTTTGTGACAAACAGGTGCTGAGGTGACCGAAGGGGAAAGCGTCGTCATTGACAAGTCAAAGCTGGATGCCTCCAACCTGATGTCCAAGCTGCCGACTCCCCAGCGGAGCTCCCATGAGGTCTGGTTTCAGGTGACATCTCTGCCTCAGCATGGTGTCATCGTGGTGGGGGAAAGAAACCTCACCAAGGAGAAACCCAACTTCTCTCAGTTCATTCTGAACAAATATGGCATCACCTACAAGCACGACCACTCAGAGACAACTAGTGATGAGTTTGTGTTCAGCGCATGGCTAAATCCTAAAGGCAGAACTGCACAGCACCCTCAAGATGAAAGAGATTTTGTTGTGGAGCATTTTAAGATTACGGTCTTACCTGTTAATGATCAGCCCCCTCTGCTGAAAACCAAAGCACCTAGTCTGAAGGTGGTGCAAGGAGACAGAGTTGTCCTCGGGCCTGAACACCTCAGAGTAGAAGACTTAGACGATCCTCCAGAGGATATTCAATTCTCTGTGATTAGTAAGCCAAGCAATGGTTACCTAGCTCTTTATGGAAGTTTGAATGAGTCTGTACTGGCTTTCACTCAAGCGCAAATCAACAACAGGAGCCTCTACTTTGTCCATGATGGAAGCACGGTCTCAGGGGTGTTTTACTTCAGTGTCACTGATGGACACCATAAACCAATATATAAACTCTTTAACCTAGAAGTGACAGAAATCACCATTTATCTGGTCAATTACACTGGATTGTCACTGCAGCAGGGCAAGACCTCAGTACCTCTGACCAATGAGAACCTTTCTGCTGGGACCAACGGGAAGAATGTCACCGTGCACTACCAGATCACAAAGCCTCCCAGTTTTGGAAAACTTCTAAAAGACGAACGAGAGGTTACAGAATTCAAACAGGAGGATTTACAGGCTGAAAGTCTGTCCTACCACATGACTTCCCTTTCCTCCTGGGAGGACAGCTTTGAGTTTACTGCTTTCACGTCAGAAGCTAATCTGACCAACCAAGTGCTTAACATAACTGTCAGACCTTTGATCCAGCTTGGAAAAGGTTTCAGGGTTCCCAACGGGATTACCGTCAAACTCAGCTCAGACTTTTTTGATGTCTCTGAACTGGCTAACATAAGCGACAGTGATCCTGCCTTCCAAATTATATCCCATCCTAAGTATGGGAAGGTGGTAAAGACAAAACCCAAAACGTCCAGGAGAGCCTTACCCGTGGAATCCTTCACCTTTGGGGACATTTTGCAGGAGGAGGTTGCCCTAGAGCTGAGTGCCAACATGACTGGCGTGCTGGAGCTAAATGACTCACTGGTATTTGTACTTGGAGCAGACAACATCCAACCTGCGAAAGGGGAGTTCCACTTTAAAGTCATCCCCTATGATCCATCACTTTTTCCAACCACAAACAGTCCATCCCCAGCCACTTCACCAGTTCCTCACACCCCAGACAAGACTTCCAGAAATGGGACTGCTTCTCCCGTCCTGTCCACAGTCCTCTTCTCCACACAGCAACCGAGCAAAAACCAGCAAAAATTCAAAGGACGCAACCGCTGGGGGAACTCAAACAGAACCAGCCTCTTCAGTACAACTCTTGCCAAACCATCTCAAACTGAGGAGTTCCCCTTTAGCAACACACCAGTGCGCGTGGAGTCCTACCCTCAAAAAACCTCCAATCCCCTCCTGGTAATCTTACCCCTGCTCGCCCTACTACTGCTAATAATCATCTTTGTGGTGCTTGTTGTCTTTCTCCGGCACCACAGGCAAAGGAAGCAGAGCGCCACGGCTCCGCAAGAGCCTCCTTCCCCTTCTCCTGCAAACAGTCAGCCTTACAATGGACAGACCCAGAGGAGCACAACAGTTCCCACAGTAACTGTCACTCCTCTGAACCCCTCCTGTCCTGGTAGCCCTGCTTTTGATCGCATGTTTACGCCTAACCGAGGCTCACCTTACAACACAGTCGACTCAGATTTACTCGTGAGTTCTTGGAGTAATGGATCCCCTGTAGTTTCTTCCCAAATTCTTAAAACTCCCACTCCCACTCCCACTCTGCAGAAGAATCAGTACTGGGTGTGATCTCCTAAAAACAAATACTTTCGAGAGAATATCGTCCACTCTGAGTGAAAACAAAATCTTGCAGATTTTTGGCATCTTTTGTTACACCTAGTTCTGTGTGGTTCCGTTTCATCACTGTCGTGCTTCATATTTTGATGTCTGCAGACAGTTTAGCACATCAGCAACCAGGCAGCTGCTGCCTTTGTAACCATCATCACTGCCACTCACTTAGACAAGCCCCACACCTATGGTGGAACAGGGAGCTACCAGCATTTCTAGTAGAGCAGGAACCTGTCAGAAGCACCACAGACTGCTTTAGTGTTTTGGAAACGGTCTTACACGAGGGTTGTGAGTTAAAAGCTGTTGCAGAAAGTTCCACTGCAAGTCCAGTGGTTCCAGCATCAGAGAGACAGTAAAAAAGACTACACAGCTGAGGAACAAAGAGAAATATTTAGTCTAATACTAAGCTAGAGAACTCAATATAGCACATATGTTGCTAATTGAAAGGGAAATACTACAATGTTTCAACACTCTGCTTGTTTTAAGGTTCATCCTCATCAGGTTGACACAGTTACACACACCATTTTAAGCCTTGAGGAAAAAGTAAATAATTATCCATAAAAGTTTTATTCTTTCAGTTGGAAGTCCACCTAAACACCAGTGAAAAATCCCAAACTAATCCCTGCTGCATGTTTAGTTGGTAGGGCAGGATTTACTCACTAAAGAGTTTCCAAAGCAGTCATCAGTGCAGAAGGTGTGTGATGCGTCACCGACATTGAGCTGTCCTCATGCATGTTGAAGTTTCCGGATCGAAGATGATGCGGCTACAGCTAAAACTGTGAATTTCCCAGACTAACACTGACACAGAGGTTTATTAGTTGAGCGTTTGACTTGATTGTGCAGATTTTCTATTGTTTGTTTGTATTGAATATATATACACACATATTAAAGTATATTTACTTTTGTAAACTCAGGTAATCTATTAACACTAGCTTTATGTTGCCTCTACTTAAGGCAGCATGTCCCATAAGTAATCACAGCTGTCTAACACATGCTAGATTCATACCTCTAAAAGACCCACAGTATTTTTTATTTTTTTTGGCCTCTGCTGAATTCATGTGAGCATGATAATGATATTTTTATTTCAGTTTCTGGATGTCAAGGAAGCGTTTTGGCACAGATTTGAAATAACCCGCAGATCAATGGATAGTTCCCAAATTTTTGGTTTGGTAACTGCATTCAAATTGAATCAAGACGATCTGCGGCATGGTTTTCTAATGGGGGGGGGTTACACTCTTTGTGTGTTAACAGAGTACTTTTTAAGATTTGTCAAACCACTGAACAATTCTGTTTGAGACTAATGTGGAGAAGCTCTCCTTAAAACAAATGCAGTAATTGATGTCATTTATCGGAGGACCTGTGGAGGAGGGTTTTGGTGGACTGTAGGTGGACTGTGCTGTAAATGAGCAGCTGTGGGAGATGAGTTTGCTGCTGTGGAAAAGCTCTGAGATCATTTGGTACTGAAGAGAGTCGTCTATCCTGTGAATTCTTGTTCTCATCTGAATGGTGTACCTTAATATGTAACAGAAGTGTCAACTTTATTTATACCATATTTTTAATAAACCACTTTGAATCGTTCGCTGTCACTTTTTGCTCACTTTGAAATCAAACGTAGTCTTTGCTAGCATAATTCAGGCTCATTTCCCCCTTAAAAGATATTCAACAGCTTCTAATCTATTCCATTTTCACCTATTTTTTCTTCCTTTTTCTCAGGGCAGTTTTATCTGTTCCCATCTGTCGCCAGGGCAAATGTCTTTTAACAAAACCTGAAGTAAATATGTGATGGGATTCAGGAGAGGCACACAGATCTTTTTCTGCAGCTCGGGCTTCAGCACTGAGTCAGTCGGCTCGGCTCATGGTGTCACGCAAAGAAAGCAGCTGCTTTTTCTCCTGAGCCCAAACTCCCAAATGCATCATCACACCATCATAGGTGTTGTTTGAGGACCACGGTGACTGGATGTTTCTGCCCCAATTTGAGAAAATATTTCCAGGTCAGCTTCATGATGATCTTTGGACTAAAGTGCTTACCATCTGTTTTAATCAGGAGGGGTTCACTTTTAGATCAGCTAAAGAGTTTAGGATTTACAGCTGTGAAAAGTATTTCCAAACAAACATTGAAAAGAAGGCATCTCAGATGGTGGCTTCTTATTGTCTGGAACCCATAGATGTCACCAAAGAATGAGCTATTTTATTTGTGGTGCTTTGTAGCTGTTACTTCTGTGTTCATTTGTGTCTTCAGTTAGAAAGCCTTTCCTCCACCAAGCTGAGAAGAAGAGGACTGAGCACGTGGAACATCCTGCCACAAACACATCCATGTGACCAAACATCCTTCATACATTTCATACATAAGACGTTTTCTTTACAAATGACCCTTTTTTGTGCATATTGCTGGTTCATGTCTTTCAATTTCTTTGGGATACTTCAAACCCACCTCAGACTTTTGTTCTGCTTTTCTGATAAAGAGATTGTGTCAATATTGTGTTTTTTCCTTGTTTAGTCTATAGAAAAGATGGAGCAGCATCTCGTATGTCGACTTAATAAGAGGAGCTTCTTTCTCTGGAAAGTCTGTGAAAGGGTACAAGTTACATTTGGAGGAGAAAAAATGAATGCATTGATAAGAACTCAGAAATCTTCAGACCAGAGTGAGTCCAAATCATGATACACAAGCATTATTAATCATTTTCTACTTTAAGCAAAGGATTCATCACACAAAGCTACATAAGTGCTTTTTTAAAGCGTTCTTATCCACAAGCATTTTTTTAAGTGCAGCTAACCGTAAATCCGCTGAAGTTGTTATGCAGCACTGATTTCGCAAGAATACAACCTAAAATAAAATACACCACAGCAGGTCTAACTGCGGGGGTTCTCCCACTTTGCCCACAAACACTCACACTCATAGCCCCAAGTCTCCAAACTGAGCTCCAACCTCACACCAAACGGTCAAGCTGACACTTTTTTTAGGTAAAAAAGCTGCTTTTGTTTGAGTTGTTTCTCTGTGACCAAAGTAGAGGTGAAGTCACACTCATGAGTGCGATCACCCGCGAGCCTCATGGTTGGTGAGATTTGTTGTTTGTGTGTGCGAACGGTGGCAATCCAAAACGAGTGACGAGCCCAGACTATCCAGAGACAGGCAACATACAGCCTGGCCTCAGTGGTGTAAAAATCATTTGTAAGGATTGAGATTGTGGATGTAAAGCCTTCTGTGTGCACTCGGTTGTAGTACTTTGTGGTGTTTTGCTCCAACAGTTAGAGCCTCTGAATCTGAGATTTCAGCTGTATATTTAGGACCCGTTGATCCAGATTTTAGGAGTTTTACAACACTTTTTATATCCCACCTCAAAGTGCTGAATCGACGCAGGTTTTTCTCCCATTTTTGTGTTTCAATTGGCAGGCAAAAAGTATGCTTGGATTTCTGGAAAGCGTATGCGGAGGCTTTGCATTCCTGGGTTTGCTCAGCTGTAATTTGGTGCAGTGGGGCAGTAATTCAGCCGCTGGCCTCAGAATGTGAACCGTAACAAAGGGGGTAAACAAAATGAAAAATTATGCTTTAGGTGATGATTAGAACAATCCTCTCGAATGTATCCAAAATTCATGACTGGAGTGGGAGGGCGGCACACAAGCCGTCATCCTGCTGTCATGCATTGTTTTGTTGTTATTGTTAACAATCACACTGGTGCAGGTATATATACATATATATATATTATGCTGTGACTCCTAAACCGGCTCCTGTCTAGGTCTGCAGCTCACATTTTATCATCTGAAACTTAAACATTACTATGATAGTTATAATTCCACATATGTTTTACCACATAGATGGTATCATTGCAGTACTTCTTCCACAATCTTTATTTTTACACTGAAAATACAAATACTTATTTAATGACATGATTCTAACCCAATCTTAAATTTGAAACTGTTAAAGATATCATTTAAATTTTGACATAATTTGACACATTTTCTTTGTGCTTTATGTCACTGTAATGTTATCATTTCCAACTCTCAAGGTCTCCATTTTGGAATCAGTTTGATAAAAATAAGGATTTTGTTTCTTGTACATCTCATGTCCAACATCATTGAACCCTTATCTAAGCTCCCTGGGTGCTTTTTTACCATGAATAACCCTCAGTTTTAGTGTCAGAAAAGAGGAAATTATTGTAGAGAAAACGCTGACATGATGATGTGATGTTACAAAATGGGAATGTCTGTCAGGAAGTGGTCAGATGTTCCACAAAGACAGGGCATAACTTAACATTACGTCAGCTGCTTGCTATGTAAAACAAAGCACCGGTGACAAAAGTGCACGAGTCCATACCAACAATTACAACACTGAGACTAAAAAGACAGCTACTTGCAGATTAGAATAATGCGCATATACGCTGAAACTCAATGAAACAAAACCCAGAGAGAGATGTTAGGGTGAGGGTGGCGGGCTTTTTGCCCTCGGATGTTGGATCTAACTGTAATCACTGTAATTCGAGGTTTGCAAATTGTGGGGTTGAGGGTTAAAGAACAATGGTGCTCTGTGAGACGAGGCTGAGAGAGACAATGCTGTCTTGGCTCATTTGGTTTAACAAGGTTCCACATAGCCAAACCCAGCTGGCTAATTAAGTCACTGCCACCTCCAGTTGGATCTTACAAAAACAATGTTTCAGTCCTGAAAAGACTTAATTTTCTCTTTAGGTTAACTGCTGCAGCAAAAACACTGCCAGTGCACCGAAAAGGCATCAGTGTCATTTAGTCTGCTCACAAAAACTAATCAAGGCATGTAAAATACTGCGAAGGTATTCAGAATCTAACATGCTGGCGCTGAAACCCACGGCTGTTGCCTTTTAGGTGGGATTCCCATCATGCAAATGTTGGCGCCAAAGCAAAACAAAGGCTTGCCGCAATTCAGCCAAGGAGTAGCAGTATTTGGATTCTACTTAGTCCAGATCTGAAGTGGGTTCTTGTATCTCCTCTGCTGGGAAAGGATTACCGACTGATTCATTTCACGGGCCACTCTCACGGGCACAGAGCTAATTAAGGAAACTATTAGGTCTTTTGGAATGTTTTACAATTGACAGAAAATCATATTCTTGGCTAGTTAATAGACTAATCATATAGATGAACAATCTTAGGAAGGAACTCTTTAAAAACCCAAGCCCTCTTTGGATCTAAATTCCAATGTTTTGTGACTAGTCGACATCGCCCAGTTTAATATCAGCAAGTCCCTTTGTTGTCTTGTTTTTTTACATTTTTCCTGATATTTTCAGAAGTGTCTGTCTTTGCTGACGTGTGTCAACCTGTAAGTCCAGAAAAGCAAAGCATGGCATAGACTGAAAAGGATGAAAAAAGAAAATGCTAGACAAAAGAAAATAACTAATACGGCCCTGCTGGGCAAGAAATTTAACCAAGGACCAAAAATCAAATACATTGAAGTTCAAAAACAAGCACAAAGCAATTGCATTCTGGTGGAGACGGTAATGACTTATTATCACTTGGTCATCAAAGCAGGAACAAAAATGTTAGTTAATCAACATGAAAAAGGAAGAAATACATTTAAAACGATACAGGAAGTCAATAAAAGATAAATTAACACAGAAATTAGGAACATAAAACCCATATATCAAACGGAATACATCATGGAAACATGAGTGATCTTCAACCTTTTCAAAATGATTTTTTTATGGGATATAAATGGCTACTAGATGAACACTGTCCTGTGGAACAGCTCCTTAGTCACCGCTGCACCCCCATGCCATCAGATATGCAGCGCTGAAAAAAGGCCAAATGGTTCTCCTTATTTTTATTTAAGGAAGTGACATAATCATTTCCTCCAAGAAAAAAAAATCTAATTTTGCTTTTGTCTGACCTCGGGTTAGTATCTCTCTGTATGGCTCCTTGCTAAAAGAGCTTTGGCTCAGAAAAGACAGGAACATTCTGCCGTATTTAGTAAAAAATGCGATTCCTCCTGTGCCTCGCAGAGCTTCATCTACACTGTGGATGGTACATGGACTGTACCATCCACAGTGGTACAGTCTGTGTAGGGTCCAGGGATCACAGGAACCCCATATATACTTTTTTATCTGTTCATTTTGTGTAGAGATGGCTCTCGAAATTATGCGATATGAGTGATAGACTATTCAAAGTCTCAGCAGCTTAATTAGAAAAAACATTACTGTGACAGTGCTTCATAACCTCTGCTCAGACGTTATGAAGCAGAGTCTCTGCCCCTCTAAGGTGCTCTTTTTTATATCCAAATCATGCCAAATGCTTTCTGGCATTTTCCAGTTGTTGCCACTTTTATCCTAACATACTTTACAAATGTTTCTGCTGTAAAATGAACAATTGTGTAGTATTTAACACAGAACAGTCAAATGTCCTTATTTTCCCTCATTATTATAACATGATGGCTCTTGCTTATTCACACCAGGCCCACCATCACAGTAACTTTCCACCGGTTGAGCCCTGTTGCTGTCATCCATCACATGAGCGTGATAAAATGGACATCATTCACCGGATGGCTGTGCTAACGTTGCCCCGGAAAAATTCTGCTGACACCGAATTCCAGACATCAGTCTTCATAATCAGTCAAAATGATGAGGAAGCTTTTGAAGAATGGCGAAATACAATCAGAGCTCGGGCTGCCTGTAGTTCACAGGAGCGGCTTTGTTTAGTGGCTGTGCTCAGATGAGGCCGGTGGATGTGGAACAAGGTTGGCTGACAAACAGCTAAAAGACTTTATTAAATGCTTTATTACATGCTGTGCCCGTATTAGCAAGTAATAACACTCAGTGCTGCTTTGTTGATATCTGTTCTTCGGACAACAGTATTTTAGTCTTTAAAAAATATCTTGATAAGATAAGACATCCTCTCTTTTCGCATGTCAACTCGTGTCTTTAACCTTTTAGGAAATAGACTTTGACACTATGAAGATGTTTCCTGCAGAAGTCCCCCCCCCAAAAAAAGTTTGTAAAGCTGTAACAAGTGAGCAACCGACGCACCACCTAAGAATTGGCCTTTTACACACCGAAAAATGACATAATACAAATCACATAATATATCGTCTATGGAGGGAAATTCTCCCTCCACCGTCCAAAATCACTGTGAGTGCAGGAAAGCGGCTGGCCTACTCCCTAGATGTTCTCACTTGTTTATTGTAATTAGAGCTACAAATGAAACTCTCTGATGGGGGATGGGAGAATGCACATTAGCCCATAACCACAAAAAAAAGCATGTTGTGTGTGTCTGTGTGTGTGTATCTTGGAGGACAGCCAGAGAGGTGGGGGGTGGGAGGGCGGTCAGCGTTTTTCAGACAACATGAATGAGGCCCCATCAGAGTGAGCTTCCTGTGTGAGGGCTATAAAAACAAAACCAGGGCTAGAGAATGCCGAGTGCTCCCACATTCCTGAACATGCTGCCAGGTATGGGACTCACAGCATGTCCTCTGCTCTTTCCTTAACAAAAAAAAAATTGGGGAAATAATCAGGATGCACCGGTACAGATTGGAAATGAATTGCGCATCTTTTTAGGAACAAAGCCGTACAAATGTTTACATTTCCACAGATCGACTGGTGGTGCTTCTGACATCATTAGATCCAACCATTGCAAAATATTGTGTGGATGTAGGTAAACAACAAATTGCCATAAAAAAAAAGTCATTTGCAACAGCTGTAACAACAAATATTGAGAGTCGTGTTTGGTTTGGACACCCGAGCAACCTGTAGAGGAGAGAAACTGAGCAATGTTAACACAAAATAAAGGAAGAGAACACACTAAACAGCATGGCAAAAATGATTTTATGGACAATGGCCCAGGACTTGAGCCCCACCATTTTCTTAGCTGTCTTTCTTTATGTCCAGGGCCATGTCACATCAGCACAGTAGAGAGGAAAAGACCATGTAAAGTAGGCATCCTACAGTTTTTAGGACTTTGAAGTGTTCTGTACTAAAAGAGTTACAGGTGCATGACTTTACCCAGAGGACAGTGAAAAAATGTTAGACGATGAGGATTGAAAAGCAGAAGTCTGGCAACCGTGGGCAGTATTAGGACATGTAGCTAAAGGCAGAGAAAATCAGGAAGCCCCAGTCATTATCAGTTTACATTTTAACACACAAGTTCTATCACAAATGGGCCTTTTCAGAATTTTTTATATAAATGTTTTGCTTTAATACAATGCAGGTAGCTCCTTACACACACAGGCATTCACATCATGGCAATAAGCCCCTCAAGAAAATATCTGAAGGACTTTTCCTGTTTCGATTTGTGTTTTCTGTTGGCAAAAACCGTGAGACTGTGGCTTGATTTCATCAAACTTTTCCAAGCAAACCCAAAGAAGTCATCATCTGTTGTGTTTCTCCAGCTATTTCAAACCATAGCCTCCAAAGCAAACCATACCATGCTATATTCATTCTAAGTCAAACTAAACTCAGGGATATTTCTCTCCCTCTTTTTTTTTTAGGAAATAAAATGTGATTTTAGCTCAAAATAATTTTTGTAAGCAGGGTGTAGCATGCTGGGGTCTTTCCCAGAACGAGTGGCCTCGCCCGCCGGGATTGGACAGGGTGTAGCAGTGCTGAGGTCAGTGGATGATCTCATGGGAGCTGCTGACTGGGCCCACGTGTTTGTCTAATCGCACTTCCTGCATGACCAAGATTGACCTTTTACACCAGCGTGTTAAAGCCAAATAGAGCACAACGGACACAGCAGACGGACATATGTCTGATGACAAGATGATATGCTACAAAAAAAAACTCAACCTAATCAGGAAAATATCTTAAATTGGTTGTTTTGCTTGTAATGCTTCATGACTCTGAGTGACAAAGGTGTAGGTTTGTAGAAGAAACCTGAGAACTAATGGTGCACAGGGTGGTTCCAAATGCATTCGTCAAATGCTTTTAGTTTCAATTCACGTGTCAGAGTAAATAAGTCATATGCACTGTTGGATGAACAGGACAGAAGACTGATGTTATCTTTGTTTTAAAAGGGAGGAACGCATTTGACACTACCCGGCTGACTACAATCCCACCCCCGTCCGTCAGCAGATAACCACACGTTCCACCTCACGAACACAGCCATCCTATGACAAGCTAAAGATTTAAAGGTACTGTAAATGTTTGATACTGAAAGCCTGTTATGACATCATTGAGTGAGTTTCGGTAGACCATCTGATGTGTTGAAGAGAAGATTATTCTCTTTAAACTGAGGATCCAGTTGAGCCAACAGAGACATGAGGAAGATGAAAGAGAGAGGAGACCTTAATGAACAATCCACAGGGACAAAAAATTAAAACGAGTCTCAGGAGAAGGCCTGGAGGGATTAACACATGCTCCCTCACAGGGATTCACACCCTCACTGTTTTCCATGAAAGGATTGTGCCGCTGGGACATGAAACCAATGGCCTCCTGTTTTGTTTTTGTTTTTTTTCTCCCTTTGAGACAGAAAAGTGGCCATCACCTCCGCCTGAGTATTCCCTCTGTACCGGAATCCGTCAGCTGTGTCAGGACAGGCTCTCCCCTTTGCCTTTGCTCAGGATCAAAGGCCAGACTGTAATTGAAAACAGACCCAGCCAGAATCCCCCTTCGGCAGGAATATGCTGAGTACAGGCAAACGCCTCACATTCCGAAAGCATGAACCGGGAGAGGGAAAATAAATGAAACAGAAGCAACACTTTAACTTTTGCCTCTGCTGTACCTGCACAGATACAGAGAGACAGTCCCGAAGTGCATTCTTTTTATTTTTGTCTCTGAATATCACCATTTTGTGAATTTTAATGTGAAATATATTGAGCATTTTGTTCAAAGAACTGATGTGACTGAGGAGCTAGATTTCTCATTTTCTCAATGTAGTGATGGTGACTTTTATTTTTTGCTCACTAATGTTTATTGAATCCTCACCTAACCCGAAATATTTGAAATCTGTCAACCCCATCCTTTGAAATCTGAGGAGTGAGGAGGAAAATGCACATATCGCCTGCCTCATTCCTAAAGATTTGTGGTATTTGTTGCGTTGAAAAGTGGAGCGATCTTTGATAACCTCAGACATTTTTCATTGACATTTTTTTTCTATTTTATATCTAGATCCAAAAAGCCGACTGGTCTACAAACATTCCTGGGAGTAATGAAGCAAATTGTTCACCAGGAGGGAAATTCGAAGTTAAAAAGCATTTGCCAGGTGGGCAGAAACAAGTCTGGAAAAATCAGAACAATAACCAAGATGGTCGATGGGGGGTCAGCCCGCTCCTGTGAAATATCTCATGGGAGTGGGAAGTGTCTCACTACGGAATAAGTCACAAAACAGAATATTTTGTCTTACCAACAATCCCATTGGAAGTGTTTAGAAAGATCTCTGACTCAAGGGCAAGTGATCGAACCTGAAACAGATGTTATCAATGGACATCATTTTGCATGCTTAGTGTGAAAGGCATTTCCATAACGTCAGCATGCGGTCAACATTGAAAACGACAAGACAAATTTGTGTAGACTAGTTTGTGTAGACATGTTTGTGTAGGAGCATGACTGGAGGAGACACAATGATCTTTAGGAGCTCATTCTTTGGTCAGATGAGGCAATAGATTTTACAGCAGTGGTGTTCACAAACACACCTGGTGCCTTCTTTTGCGTGCTGTAAGAGCAACCAAAAGGGGTTTCAGCTCACAAACACGCAAGATTTGCCTTCTCTCGCGCTCACATTTGGACTTGAAATATTGTTTCTACCATTTAAAAGGACTCATTTCCTTTGAACAGAAACCCTGTTTGCTTTTGTACTTCCTCGTTCAATGCAGCAATACTATGAAAGGACATGTGATGGATGAAGTCTTAGCGGTTTGCTTCAGGGCATTTCCTGCCATTATACTGTAACATTTGGAAGGCTTTAATCTGCTGAGGCAATGAGGGGAAGTCGGGGTCAAACTCACCATGGAGTCAAGTGTGACAATATGTAAGCGGATGTCATTAGTTGAAACGGTATAAAGTGATGCACAGACGTGGGCAGGGTTTGGAGGTGTCTCCCGACACTGACCGTTCCGTTGGAAATCAATGCAAAAGAAGGAGAAACACTGTTCTCCAAGCTCGAGTTCTGCTTCTCTGCTCCGACTGCTGAAACAAACTCCCCAACTCCGATGAAAACAGAGCAAACGCTCCCAGAAAAACAACTGCTCCCAATACAAGGACAGAGGCACAGCCAGATAGTCTCAGTCGTGGGGCGGTCACCAAGCGAACCTAGCAAAGGTACAGAATGTTTCTGGGTTTCAGTCAACGCATTCCTGAGAGCCGCTGCGAGTCCAAAAGGAAGAGGGCCAAGTCTCATGGGAGCCGATAACGTTTGAGGACATCTGATGTTTCTCATTAGCGCCGAAAGGCTATGACTCTTGTTTACACACATTTTATTCCGAAGTGACCAAACAGAGAGCGCTGTGTGCTCCCTGTCTGTCACTCATTAGCAACACGTCGGCTATCAGGCTGCGTTGCAGCATCTGGGAGGTATTTCCACTGCTTCTGTTCTGTGTCTGTGGAATGTAACCTGGTCCGTCTGAGTTCGGGGGTTGCTGTTTCTTGTGGTAGAACGTGGCAAGTGCATCCCCCGCCCCACCCCTTTCTCCACTTTTTATAAATGCATTAGTCTGAGAATGGCAATGATCCGTTGTTGCTCTATTTCAAAAAAGTTTTCAAAAAACTCCCCGATGTCATTAATCAAGTTTGTGTTTTATATGGTATGTGCGTCTGAGATGCTGTCAATTCTGACCTTTCTGACTAACTCGAGCAGCTGTAACATGCAACGACGATCAGGTTCAGAATGTAGAACAGCCACAGCTTCAGGCGGAAAGGAAGAAGAATGTGAAAATAGGAGCACCCATTTCCTCAGGCTCTGGCGGTATCAGCACTTTGACCTGAGGGATGAGAATTCAAAAGGCAGCCGTACGGAGTCTGTGTGGAACACGAACACAGCACAGGCCGCAGCAGAATAGAGCAGAGCAAAGTGACACAGCGAAAAGCTTCTGAGGGCAAAGCTAATATTAGCAGCGTCGCCTCACAGGTGGCAGCCGGTCGGCGACAAAGACAGAAATATCCAACAAACAGATCCATCGCCATGATATTTGCGAATCAGGAGGGAAAACCTTATAGAAAGTTGCATAATGTGCTTTGAATCAGCTGGTTTGAAGCTGTTTCATAAACCGAGGTGAGAGTTGCATGAACGTAGCAGTGAGCAAACTCTTTCTGTTACTGTGTAATCAAAGGAGTCCTTTGACAGTTAATAACTGTGAATATTTCTGAATGATTTATCTCTCTTACTTGATTTTTTCCCCCAGTTTAGGTCGTCTGTCACAACGGTTTGACAGGTCTTTGGGCAAGATATTAATCCCCACTTTTCTGCCAGTGACAGGCTAAGGAGCCACATGCCACTTTGATGAGGCCATTTTCATCTCAGTGTAACACTGAGTCAAAGCCTGGTCAAAGCCCATTATCTGGCAGAGAACTGCATTTGGTCATTTAAAAGAGTTTGGATTTT
Source organism: Menidia beryllina (assembly GCA_013363375.1). Classification (NCBI taxonomy): domain Eukaryota; kingdom Metazoa; phylum Chordata; class Actinopteri; order Atheriniformes; family Atherinopsidae; genus Menidia; species Menidia beryllina. The sequence continues at coordinate 3,184,065 of JABUIW010000071.1, read as the reverse complement.
TGCTAGCCAGTCAACATTTAACCGACACACATAGCAGAGATGAGCTCATCTGACGTGCGGTCGGCTATCCACAACAGAGCGGAGGGCCTTTCCTCTGCCACCGGTTTCATTCAGATGAGTCAGACAAGGCTGAACTGGCTCTCTGCGAACATTTGTCAAGTTTCAGTTGTTTCTACGACAACTAACTTGGTAGAATTTTAACAGGCTCCCCGGGCTTTGTGAGGAGAAAATTGCCTCATGAGAAGTGAACACGTTGTCCTCAAGTTAATAACTGATCTGTTGCCCAGAAGTGTGCAACAGTAACTGCTCAGGAAGCTTTTTTTGTCAAGAATAAAAGGAATATTTTAATCCATATCCAGTCACTATAATTATTTAAACAACTTGGCACGTTAGAATAACTTATTGAAGCATGACAGGATGTGAGGTTTTGTTTTGTTTTTATGTATTATGGTACACCTCACACACACACTGTCCTGTTAATAATAATGCTTTTTTTCCCTACTGGACTGCTAATGCTTTGTTTTGTGTGGTCCTTCACACGAAACCATAAGCAATCATAACTGACAGCAAAGTGGAGAGGTCAGTTGGATCTTATCTCAGGTCAAGTAGAGCTCAGTTTCTGGAAATTCTGAGTTCCATATGTTTTAACCCAGTTTAAAACAGTTTTATGATGGCTTCATAAAAAGCTAAATGTAGGTAATATTTTTTGAAGATCATAAAGGGTATCGACTTTAAATCGTGGAGTAGCCCGGTTTTACAGTGTAGACAAACCTAGCAATAGCACACTTTGGGGTGAGACTGCATTTGTTCTGGTGGGATGAGTACAATGGGAGCAATTAAAAAGAGCTAAAACATCCCCCGGTTTCACATTTCGGCAGCAGACTGTACGTTTGCTTTATGACCCTTTTGATGAGCTGAATTTTCTGTTATCTGCACACAATAGACTGGAAGGTCTTGGAAGGAATGATCTCACTAATATTTAAGCAAAGAGAAAAACAAGCGTTCACTGCTGTTTGACCTGCTGCTGTTACCACCTGGACGGCATCATATCTAGCACACAGGATTGTTATCACGTGAAGACAATGCATTTCTACACAATGCATGCACGTCAAGATAGTAAAGATCAGCCAGCGCGCATGGGGAAACATTACGCCTATAATCTTACTTTCTGAGCTGAACCAAAATCTAAGATCAGATGGTTCGAAAATACCGGTGATGGCTACTGAAAAGCTGCTATTTTGACCTTTTCCTGTTCGCTGTCATCCACCCTGGCATTCCTAACATTGGCCAGATGTCCCAGATGGCCGGCCGGGCTCTGTGCTGTCAGCAGATCTGTGAGCGGAGCACGAGCCCCCGTCCTCCAGGGACACAGCCCAGGAAACCTGCAGAACCCTGCTCGCTGTCTTCGTCTTTTTAGCATTGTAAAGTAGATCAGTGGCCACACTGCCTTCATTTCTTGACCTCTACTCATTGGACTTGTGTTGGAGGCACTTTTAGTTCATCCCCAACTTGTTCTCATAAGAAATAAATCCAAAGGTTCAAGCTCTGAACTGAAGCTATAAAACAAAGGATTAAGTTGTATTTCCAAGGACTTATATTTGCCAGAATATGCTATTAAGCTTCCAGATGTAAAACATTTGAATTTTAATTACAATTGAAGTTAAATTTAGGTGTGCCAAACTAGCCGTTAAGCAATTACAAATGCAAACGTGTATCATGGTGATGCTCAGAAGAGAAGACAGAATAGCTTAGACAGCATTGCAACATCTTAGGTAGGGCAGGAAGTAGGTTGCATGGTGGTTGAATTTAAAACCTTTTAATTAGACTGAAGTCCTGTGGTGGAGAGCAAAGTTGAAATAATGGCTGAAGCATGTCTGGTGTTTTACGATATTAGCTGCTTCTGAGACAACCGTCTGAGCACAGATTCTGTCTCTAATGCACAAGAACGTTGGGGACTCATAGCCACTTTTTCAACAAAACTCAGAGCAGGCCAGCATCTTTCTGCGGAGAATGAATTTATTTAGCATCTCTGCTTCTACATGAATCTCTTCACAATGCCACCCGCATCATAAAGGTCAAAACCATCGGTAGAGCTGATCTGGTCAAGAACTGTGCTATGAACATGACTGCATCATTCCAAACCAGCGAGGAACCCTCCACCCTCCAGCAGCCCAAAAACCGAGCCCCAAAAACCCGCGTTTTGCCAGCACAGATTCAGGCATGTGGCGGCTGGTCATTCTGCAGTGCCATAAGAAATTATTCACACCCCTGCAACTTTAGAATCTTTTTCTACAGCCACAAAACTGGAATGCATTTTGTTGGGATTTGAAGCGATAGAAAAAACACAAAGATATGCTTAACAGTGGAGAGAAATTTACACGTTACGTTTAACATATTTTTACCAAGAACATAAAAAAAAGCGTGGTGTTCAGTTATAGCCGGCCCTCCGAGAACTGTTCCCAGTTACCCAAGTCAACCTGGTCCACCCGTGTTTACGTGGATTTTTACTTTGACGCGGCTGTTGCGCAAAGGCCTCTGAGGTTTTGTCAGACGACATTAGCGAACGCACAGCATCACGCAGACGATGAAACACACCAGGGAGACGTTTGAGGCAGGGTTGGGTAACAAAAACATATTCCGGTCCTCAAACATCTCACAGACCTCTGCGCTGGTCAGATAAGAGCTACGGGACGAACTTTTATTGGACAACGTGCGAATCACAGAAACCCAACCCTGCACTCATGATCCTCTGCGTGAAACACAGCGGGGGTAGCATCATGCTGTGGGCTTTTTTTTTTTTTTTCCTCTGGAGGAAAAATAATGCGGCAGTAGTTGACCTTTTTTGTAATATACAGCCGGAGCAATAACGGAATGGCTTAGAAGTGGCTTAAACTAAAGGCCCAGTCAAGGTCTGTAGACTTGAAAAGATACTATCCGTCCAATCTGACTGAACTGAAGCTCTTTTGCAAAGACAAAAGGCCAAAAAATGACTATCTTTAGATGTGCAAAAGTGGTTTAAATATTTCCCAAATGTCTTTCAGCAGTACTTGTTGTAAACGGTGGTTGGACGAAGCACCGACTCGAGGGGCTGAATAGAAATGAACGCCACGCTTATCACGTTAAACCCAAGCGAAACAAATTCAAGTCTGTGGCTGTAATGCGACAAAAGGGGTTTGAAGACATTTTCAAGGCACTCTGCTTCTCCATTAAATGCCGCGTGCTTAAATCAGCACATGCGTGGGACAGAGAGGAGATTGTAACTGTTAGAGCAGGTATCCCTGATTCTGATGCTGTCCCACTGTTAAACCTCAATCCCACGGCCACTTACAAAACAGGTGCAATCGGATAATATATTTTCCCACGAAACACTGCCTTCGCAGTGATCCTTCCATTCTAAGACTGCATGGTTTGTAAAAACAAATACAATATATTTCAACATAAAAAGTACACAAAGCTTTTAGTTAGTTATTAACCAAAAAAAAAACAAAAAGAGCAGAGAAACAGAAGGCACAGTGAGACAGTGGCAGCTCAGTGAGGAGACTGTAAACATTCTGTCCTGTTTGTCAGAGAGGAACCGTTCCTGGAGGAGGCTGAGTGTTTGGAGAAGGCAGTGCGTCGGCCACAGGAGTGTCACTGAGAGTCCTTTTAAAAACAGCGCTGTAAAGCTAAAAAACACTTGATGTAGGAAATCTTATACCAGACGTGTGAGCAGCAGAAAATAGAGGGTTCCCTCTCTGCCGGTCGGTCAGAACACGACTGGATGTAACTCACTCATGGGCCGTCGTTTTTCTCTGATTTGTCTGATATTTAAAAAAAACAAACAAACTAGGCCCTCATTTGCCTTAAAAATTGGTCTCAATTAATCAGAGAAAGGTCTTCTCTTCCTCAGCGAGGACGTCCAGTGTCTAAAAAATGTTTTTTTTTTTTTTTTAAACGGCCGACAATCAAAAGAAAATTCATCGTTTCTGAAGCGTAAGCTTCTGGCCGGCGGTCAGCGGCGTGCGGCGCTGGCCGACGGCACCCCCGGGGCGAGGCGCGGAAGGCGGCGAGGTCAGTGGCGGCGAGGCCAGCGGGGCTTCCGTTAGGCGTTGTCGTATTTCTGCAGGGCCTCCTCCAGCTTGCCGGTGACCTTCTGGAAGAAGGCGATCTGCTGCAGGAGGTAGTGCTGCATCTGCGCCCTGAAGTCGCGCACGCGGATCTGGTGGAAGTGCTGCATCTCGGCCAGCGTGGCGAAGGAGATGATGTTGCAGCGGTCGTTGATGCCCTCCGCCTGGGCCCCGTCCATCTTGCCCTCCTCCACGTGCTTCTGGCTCTCCTTCACCTTCGTCAGGGCTCCTGTTGGGAGGATGAAATAATAAGATAATAATAATAATAATAATAATAATAATAATAATAATAATAATAAT